>LGRX02021151.1:24428-59602 GCA_001247695.2 Cymbomonas tetramitiformis
CTCAACCCACCCCCTATGCGGGGCGCGACCTTCACCTCAACCCCCCTCCTATGCGTGTGCGCACCCTCCAGCTCAACCCACCCCCTATGCGTGTGCGCACCCTCGAGCTCAACTTCCCTCCTATGCGTGTGCGCACACTTCACCTAAACCTCCCTCCTATGCGTATGCGCACCCTCCAGCTCAACCCACCCCCTATGCGTGTGCGCGCCCTCCAGCTCAATCCCCCTCCTATGCGTGTGCGCACCTCCAACTCAACCCACCCCCTATGCGTGTGCGCACCCTCCAGCTCAACCCACCCCCTATGCGTGTGCACCCCTCCAGCTCAACCTACCCCCCTATGCGTGTGCACCCTTCAGCTCAACCCACCCCCTATGCGTGTGCGCGCCCTCGAGCCTCAACCCACCCCCTATGCGTGTGCGCACCCTCCAGCTCAACCCACCCCCTATGCGTGTGCGCGCCCTCGAGCTCAACCCACCCCTACTATGCGTGTGCGCACCCCCCACCGCTCATTCTTTGGTTGAGTTGGAGGGTGCAGATGAGCAAGGGGGGCCATTCTTTGGTAAAAAGAAACATACCTTTGTAGATGAGACAGATGATGGAAACTCGAAACGTAATTTTCCTACATGGACCACACAAGAACGAAAAGGTTAGAACTCCAAGCCTAAAGAAAAGGAAAGATCGGACGTCCAAACAAAGAGGGTGAAAAGAAGATAGAAAGCACACCTTTATTGTGTGGCATCCCGGGTTTTCACCGAGACCTCAGCTTGAGCTTTTTCTTCAGGCCCTGAATAAAAGTTCAATGCCTTAACAAGTTGTTGAGGGCCTTAACAAACAGTTCAAGGATCATTCTTTGGTAAAAAGAAACATACCTTTGTAGAAGAGATAGTTGATGGAAACTCGAAACGTAATTTTCCTACATGGAGCACGCAAGAACGAAAAGGTTAGAACTCCAAGCCTAAAGAAAAGGAAAGATCGGACGTCCAAACAAAGAGGGTGAAAAGAAGATAGAAAGCACACCTTTATTGTGTGGCATCCCGGGTTTTAACCGAGACCTCCAAACCGCAGTTTGGCGCTCTGTTTGAGCTAATGCCACGTTCGCAATGCAAACTGAAAAAAACTGTCCTAAAAAAGATAGGGTTGCGAAGAGATCACCCATCTCTTCGAAAAGTTGACCAAAGGAAGTGATGAAAATACTTTCATGGGGTAGTTTTCCGCGAGGAAAACGCTCGTGAAGTCAAAATAGTCGTGAAAATAGCGGTTTTCCCGCTATCGAAGGGTCTGAAAACCTGCGAATCTTTCAAAAAGGAGAAGGTAAGTAAACGAGTGTCGTTGAACACTCTTCTATTGTGTGGCATCCCGGGTTTTAACCGAGACCTCCAAACCGCAGTTTGGCGCTCTGTTTGAGCTAATGCCACGTTCGCAATGCAAACTGAAAAAAACTGTCCTCAAAAAGATAGGGTTGCGAAGAGATCACCCATCTCCTCGAAAGTTAACCAAATGAAGTGATGAAAATACTTAAATGGGGTAGATTTCCGCGAGGAAGACGCCGGTAAAGTCCAAACCGCCGTCAGAATAGCAGTTTTCCCGCTATCGAAGGGTCTGCCGATCTGTGAATTTGTGAACAAGAGAAACTTCGAGTGCAAACGCGTATGATTAAGCGTAGCTAGAAAATTGTCATGTTACCATACAATATAACGGAAATAAAATACAAATCAACTGTTAGAAGATCGTAGTGCACCATCTCGTCGAAACTTCCCAAAGCCAAAGAGCGTTCCAAGCGCTAGCGTAAAACTCTTCTAGAGTGGCCCACAACAAGGCGTGGACATTCTGAAACAAAATATTGTTACCAAATAAAATAAAATACTGCGCTAGAGCTGCTTTAAAATGCCCCAAAGGGGTTATTTCACCGCTTACTTGAAGCGCGGTCAAGTCCGAAGTGTTTCGAAAATTCAGGGGGCGCTCCACTATAAAGTTAATTTATATATTTTAAAGAGAAAATCGTGTGATGGTTGTATAATTTCATGACACTGCCTCTGCCCCCTGAACTTTTCATCGTAAGTAGCCCACCAACTGCCGGAACTACTGCTAGCTGGCAGAGCATTAATTTTAGCAGACCGGAATTGGTCCTAGCAATCTCCGAGGCTTAGCAGTATTATTTTGCTAGCCTGTACATTCATCTTGCCACCTGTGACTTTGACTAGCTTCCTAGAGTTTAACATCTTGACATTTATCTGTAAACTCTAGTAGCTAGGGTGGTGAGTGTCACTAGTTGGTCCACCTCAGATGAGGTGGTGTGCTGGAATTGACACTACGACTAGTTCGTACAGTCTAGTGTCATTCCTGTATGTCATCTTCGGTGGTCAGCCTGTGTCACTCATCTCGGGTATATATCGTTTGTATATCCGAGTTTAGTGATCCGTTGTTTCACCGTCGGCAGCGGGTCCCCACTGCCTGTTCAGCTGTTTCTAGCAGTTTAGCAGGACCTGAGTGCCTGTATGTTTCTGCTCTTGTGCCGGCTAGAGGGTTTCGATTTGTGTATCAGAATAGCACAGTTGAATTAGCAGTTAGGTTTGTCACCCTAGCTCCTACCCTAACTTATCTTGACTTCTCTGACTTACCTGTCAGTCACCACCCATAGTGCTGGGGTGGTGTGCTGAAATCTGTGTAGGCAGCCCTGACCGGGAGTCCCGGTGCAGGCCCCTATGACAGATTCCTAGGTAGCCAACACTGGACCGTGACTGATCCGTAAGCCTGTGCTGTGACACACCGAGTGTCACAGGTAGCTAGACTCGAGACCGTTCCGACTCCGTGACCGTTCCGGGTATATCTAGCTTAGGGTTTATTTCTTATGAGAGTTTATCTATATTGGTTCACTGACTGTCTGATATCTTGAACCGGGATATTCCAGTATGGGGTCCGGTCGGTCGGGATCTCGCGCTGCGGGTCTGTCGGTCGGTCCGGGCTCTTCGGAGTTTTGGGGCGCGGCTGGCAGGTCGGACAGCCGGGATTGGCGCTCCCGTGAGAGGGGGGGGAGTGCGGCGTGCACTCACACGCCAATACGACGGTGAAGCCCTCGAGGTTACACCGGCGCGCACGCCCCTGAGGGCCCCTCCGGGGTTGTCTGGTGAGCCCCCCAGGGCCTCACCACTGAGAACCCCCTCGCCAGCGAGAGTCAGTGGGGCTGAGCCAGTGTCCGAGCTCGCATTGAGCTCGGCGCTACGGCAGCCGGCGCGCCGGAAGCGTGCGTCGCCCGAAGCTCCGGCACCGGCGGCGAGCGCCAGCTCCGAGTCGGACTCGGACCGCTCGGCTAAGGGACTGAACCCCTCAGCGGCTCCCTTCTCCCCACCCCCAGCGTCCGGCAGGAGTGCGGGCAGTAGGCTCGTCCGTCAGGAGCCGGCGCCGGGATCGGTAGCGTCCTCCCTCTCTCCCCTCGTGGAGTGCGAGCAAGGGAATCTCGCCAGCGCCCCAGGGCGCTTTGAGATTTATCGAGCCAGTGACTGTAGCCCCCCTTCAGAAGGGGAGTTTGACGATGCCCGGCGCTCAGAGCGGCTGGACGTCGTCCACTCAAGGGAGCACGAGTCTCGCATCCGGCCCAAGCCAGCTTGGCGAGGGGAGCGACGTCAATCCATGCTCGCATAGGCCCTCCGTCAATGGAGCACTTGGGCGCTGGACTCAACGCAACGACGCGCAAGAGTCTCCCTGCTAGCTCGTCAGCGCGCAACCGCGCGGCTTGCGTGGGTCGCATGGAAGGCCAGAGCGGACCTGTCGGCGCATCAGCGCGAACTCCGGCGCCTGGCATTCCAAGCTTGGAAGGACGTCACCCAGCAGGTCGCCCAACTTCAGGGCCTGTTTGTCAGAGGCAGTCGGCGTCGAGTCGAGTCCGCTTTCGCGGCATGGCGCCAGCGTGTCGTCCGGTCACAGGGTCTGTGGCGCAGGGGCAGTCGACGTCGAGCTGGGGCCGCCTTCATGGCATGGCACCAGCAAACGATGCTCGCCAAGGAGAGGAGCACCTGGTGGGTTGGAGCCCGGAGCCACCGGATGACTCAGATGGTCAGAAGGTGTCTCCGCGAGTGGCGCCGACTCCCCAGGGCGACCCCAGTCAGCTCGGACTCGTCCCAGGGAACGAGTGCCCGCCGTCCAGTAGGGAAAGCGGGAACCTCACCCGACGTCAGCTTCTGCTCGGATTCCGACCAGGAGTCTTGGTGGCAAGACATCCGTCGAGGCCTAAAGCGCCTGGGGAAAGACCACCCGCTGTCAGGGGTAATGTGGTTCCAGTTCAAGGACCATGTGCTCTCCGACGACGGCGCTTATCGCCTGGAGATCCACCAGCAGTCAGTCTCCGAGTCCAAGGGATTGATGCAGCAAAAGCGCGAGGACCCTCACAACTCCCTCGGGAGGTGTAGATTCTCTGCCTTTGCCATCAACTTCCGCAGACCAGGGGAGATAGTACACCGAGGAGTGGACCTCCAGGAGGTAAGGAGAGCGGTCGTCGCTGCCGTCAGAATGAGCGGCAGCACCCGGAAGTCACACAGGGGTCTTAGGAAGTCAGGTACAACACCTCCGAGTTCCGCAGCCTCCGGTGGGAACTGGTCAAACCGGTTTGCTCCCCTCTCGTCCTCATCGGAGGAGGAGCATCCCGCGGAACCTCCAAGGCCTAGGACTCACGCGCCTAGACCGAGCGGCCCCAGTCGCCCGGTGCCTCGCACCAGGAAGTCCAGTCGAGCACCCTCGGCCCCGCACCCCGGTCCGACTTCCTCAGGGGACACGTCGTCGTCCCCGGAGTCCACCTGGAGTAGGAACAGTCAGGACCTGCAAGAGCTAAAGGAAGCCTGGCAGAAGGAGTCTCAAGCTCGGGAGGCAGCTGCCGAGGCTCGCCTGGAACAACTGTCTCGGCAACTCCAAGAGAGTCAAAGAGCTGCCGAGGAGCGCAGGGTCTCCGATCAGCGCGCTGCCGAGGAACGCAGGGCCTCCGAGCAACGCGCTGTCGAAGAGCGCTGGGCTGCAGACCGGCTGGCCGCAGAAGCCCGGGAGACTGCCAGGCAGTTGGCTGTCGACGAGAGCGTCGCTCAGCTGATAGCTGCTGACGAGCGGCGAGCAGCAGATCGGAGGTCGGCTGAGGCCCAGTTGGAGGAGAGGCTGCAGGCGGTCATAGAGTCACAAGTCCAAAGGCTCGCCCTGGTTCAGGCTTCGCCCTCGGGGCCCGTGGAGTCAGACGCTCGAGGGCCTGCAGCGGCAGAAGTGTCGAGTCCGGTTCAGGAGACGCCCATCTCCCGAGAGGGACATGAGCTGGCGGAGCCGGCTTCCGTCGTCACCTGTGACGTCGAGAACCGGGGCGTTCATAGCCCGCTGGAGGAGTCACACGCGGGCGTGGCGTCGCTTCCGCCGCACTCATGGGACTACATTTCCCTTCCAGTGAAAGTCTGCGCCGCCCTCCGGGCACACGTGGTCGAGCATGGCAAACCGGGGTCCGACGCCCAGCGCCTGTTTTACGACGCCGCCCGTAGGTATCGCTCCCTTGGTCAGGTCGCTGGGTGCGTGCATCCTACCAGTCAGATCAGGCAGTGCCTGAAAGCGAGAGTCTCGGACAGTGACAGAGTCCTCGGGTCCCAGGTGATTTACAGTCTCACGGCGGCCTTAGCGCCCGTCCCAGAGAACTGCGCTCGTTGCGGGTGCGGGCACGCGGAGAGTCCGGTGCATATGTGGACATGTCAGGTGGGCACTAAGAGAAGTGTAGTGGCACTCCTGAAGACTGTGTACCTGCCGGTGTGTGGGTTTTGCTCCGCGGACGTGTGGCCCGGTGCTTTCGACAACTTTCCGGTAGTGTCACCGCCTCCGCTTGCTGCTGCAGCGGACACACCAGGAGACGGGGGGGGATGGTCCCTCAACCTGAGCACTCGGAGCCAAACGAGTCCCCGGAGGAGCCCGGTGTCAGCAGTCATGGAGGTCCCGGAGGCTCGGGGGGTGATGATCCTGGAGGGCCAGGAGGTCCGGGGGGTCCGGGCGGAGGTCCTGGCGGCGATGGGCCGGGTGAGGACGGGGATGGCGACAGCCAGTTCACCTTCCGTACCGATTCCTCTCGTTACATCCGGGAGTCCCGACGCTCTGCAAGTCGTAAGACGAGCAGCATGCCCTTAAGGAAGCCCTCAAAGCCATGGAAAAGGCGGTGGACAAATACCACACGGAGGTGGAGGGGTCGTCCCACGTCTTTGGTCGGCTCCTTCGGTTTGTTCGGCAGGTCAGGGAGGTTCGGGAGTTGGAGCCAGTGCGCTACGCCATGGAGATGGCGCGTCTGGGCACGCTAGAGGGCGGGAGTGAGGAGCCGGTGTTGTCAGACCACTCCCTGCTGTCGGAAGTGGCCAGACACTGCTTCGGCGCACTGAGCTCCGAGTACCGCGAGCTTTCTTCGGTGTTGAAGGAAGCCCGGGACGGTAAGAGCCTCACCCTGGACGTGATAGTGGTCCCCTTAGCGCAGCTGGTGATGCCCGACCAGGGAACATATCAACCTCCTATGGCCGGTCTGTGGCCGTACGATGAAGGCTGTGGCCGAGGTTTGGCCGAGGGTGCTTTTGCTTGTTGGCCGAGACGAATTGTGTAAAATTTTGAAAATTTCCCCGAAATTGTGCGATTTTTATGATATTGACATACTTAAAATTAAAATTTTGCGCCTGCGGCGGGCATTTTTAGATTTTGGCCGATATGGCCGAAACTTGGCCGATGGAAATTTTGAGTGTTGGCCGTACGACATTAAAAGTTTGATATGTTCCCTGTGCCCGACAAAGGGGAGATGGCGTCGATTGGTCCGTTCCTGCGTCGCGTGCGTCAGAGTCAGGACAGACAGTCTCGCACGGTCCGCGAGTTCTGGGATGGAGTGCACCTCGCTCACGACATCGTAAGCATGCTGGCTGCCCACGAGCTCACCACTCCGGTGCCAGAGGAGGAGCTGTTGGACATATTCTTTACTGGACTGATACCAGAGGTAAGGAGGAGAGTTTTCCTTATAGCCGAGAGGCAAGGCTCTTCGGTCCTGACTCTGAGCAGGACGGCCAGCAAAGACCGCCACAAACTCCTGACTTGGGCCATAGAAGCTAAGCGGGAGTTACGGCAGAGCCAGGATAAGACGAGCCGCTCGATCCAGCTGCTAGCCCACGTAGATGTCACAGAGGAGTTGCTGGCCATGGCGACATCCGCTGGCACTCCGACACCCACAGGGCAGCGACTCGGGTCCCCGGAGTACGAGGGCTGCCGTCTGTGCAAGAGCATGGACCATTACGCCCGCGCGACTGTCCGCAGGCAAAGCAGCGCCCAAAAGAGTGGGCCAAGTGCCTCCTGGAGGACACCCTGACGTTATATAATAGGGGACGATTCGATGGTAGAAGAAGCTTTGGCTGCCATCGGATTGGATTTTGTCCAGGAGGACGCTCCCCAGCCCGGGGCGCCCTCCCCGCAGTAAAGGGCGAGGGCCCCGTCACAGCGGGGTCAGGGGGACAGATCTTAGGGCTTCGCTAGCAAGCGAAATGATATATGATATATGGCGAGGCTATTATTGAACGTTAATAGCTCACGCAGCGTATGTGTGGGTATGAGTGCAGTGCTTCTCCAGAAGTGTCTGTTGTAGCTCAATGCTACCTCATTTACGCAATGCCCCGCATCTCATAGATGCTACCACAATTGGGTTGTGAACCCGAGGCATTGGTTGAACAATCAGTATCGGCTGAACGAATAAGCCATGTGATACTCGCATGCTTGTTCAGTTCATGCTTGAAGCGAAGATGAGTCTTCTCCGAACACTTTCGTTTCTTCAAGACTTCATCTTGCTTTGCCATCTCGATGCCACAACCTGGCCTCTCGATGACAGGTGTCACTCAAGGTGAGTGAATGACAGATGGTATGACTGTACATGTCATAGTCGACCGTACTAACGACTGTCTGTCATTATAATATATGACATGACACGACATGACATGTATGACAGGTATGACATGTATGACAGGTATGTCATCGGTCATAACCCTGACAGATCTCCCCTCTTAAAAGAGTTGTGACCTCACAACGGGCATACCTTTGTATATGTCTTTGTTGTCTTTGTTGTTGTGCTGGTACCAGTCTTCTTACACCGATGAGGCGTCCCTCAAGGTGTTTTAGGATATTGGGGGGAACCGAGTCCACTTGAAACCCTCATCTTAGGCATTTAGCCCTACAGTTCTTAGGATGTAGCCCCCATGAATTGCGTATCGTATTTCAGAGTGACGTTTCAAGGTATCCATGAATTGCGTATCGTATTTCAGCGTGACGTTTCAAGGTATCCGAGGTTTACGTTACGGATAGATATTGCGCTTGCCGTCGACGCCTTTGCGAACGATGATCGACGTTTTAACGAACGATTCTCGGCCTTATATATACGACTGATCGACGAAAACCCTTGGGTACATGTTTCCACAGCCTTATATAGAGCACCCAACCCTTCCTCCCCTCCTGAAGCTACTATGGAGGTTCACAGGCGGCATGGGGAGCCCGATTTTTGGGGCTTGTTTTTATGCAAACGGAGTGGCCCTGCTTAACGAGATTGGATTTATAATCCTGCACCCGGTCTGCTCAACTCCTCAATATTTGGTCCGGTACGCGCGCTTTGACGAACATCTGTCGATTCAGAGTGGATTCGACACGTACTAATGTGAAATTCGTTTTAGTTATGTGTGTCAAGCATAACTCAGGATCACAACTCCGTCCACCTCAGTATCCGGTAGCGCGGATTACTGGCCATAAGATCCGAATGACAAACCACGGTCTGGCAAAGGTAGCATAGCAGTTTTTCACAGATATTGGTACCCGCATATGCGTATCTGTGTAAGGGTATGATTTGTACAAGGCTCACTACACCTCAGCAAGGAAGGATCAATTCCCGCTCCTGTCATATCAATTTGATGCAGGGTAAAAATGTTAGGGATGTAACCCTGCAGTTCTCGGGATGCAGCCCTGCAGTTTTTTGGATGCAGCCCTGCAGTTCTTGGGATGCAGCCCTGCAGTATTTTGGGATGCAGCCCTGCAGTTTTTGGGATGCAGCCCTGATTATTATTCGGTCGGCAATTATTGGCAAAAGTCATCGGCTATCAGCTTTTGACTCAGAAGCCACAATGTTATAGAAGTTGCGACTTATAGTGACCATATGCGGCAGTTATGCCTTCAGCATACGTATGCAATATGATTATGTGGAACTTATAATCCCACTTAAGTTGCATCATGATAAATTTATCCAGGTGTTACCAAGTGTTCAGGATTTGATAAGGGGTTGACGCCCCACAGGCCAAAGGTCACTATCTCGTAAGGCTCGCCTCAAGTGTGAGGCTTTGAGGATCAGCGTCCCGGCGAGGCACAGACATGATGCTTCCTTGACCACAATGGAGCTGGAAATGAGAATGCTCAAGATATCCGAAGACAGGAAGGCTTTTGTTGGCCAGAGTTGCTGTCTAGATGCTTAACCTCGATGGGGTTGCATTCGGATACAAACTGTGCAACCATACATGTGACTATGCATTGGTGTATGACTTTGATGAATTGTCTCTTGTCATGAACCTGGAAGGAATGACAGGCAAATAGCTAGAGTGGCGGATCTCACTCACTCGGCTTTGCTGTTATGGATTTCAATGCCAGAATGGCACAAATGGCAATCCTTTGGCTTTTATGTTTCCCTTCAGACACTGGCAACAACTTGTGCGCCAGCTTCTCTTAGATTTGGGGGAAAACCATGGATCAACAATTCATCAATCAAAACACATGTTACCAAGGCTGATTCAACGAATCCTTTAACTCTTGAAATTCAACAATCAGCATCTCAGGCTGTTGACGTCAAAGTGATGGTCGTAAGCTTACAATATAGCTTATTCACATTTAAAAAACCATCGTTCTCCTATGTCAGTGCCCTTCATATAATATGATAGAGCCGGAGAAATATGCATCTATGATTTCTTCATAATGAACTTCATGTGTCAGTAAGTCAAATAAAGACTTCATTTGATGCTTCAATCGGCATGATATACCGTGTCATCAAAGTTTATGATTGGTCTAATTGATGATTGGGATGGGAAACCATTGGCATTATCACATGGTACCTTCCGTACTGTGTTGAGAGACGAAATGAAATATGATGCAAATGGTCTTTCCCTTTGTTGTATGCTTTGTAGGAGAAAGCAGGTTGACCCAAATTGGGTTTATTGACATTGCAGGTTGAACCACATATCGAAACAGATGCAATGTGTCAAAGTTGTCGTAGGATTATGGTCAAAGTGATTGGATGCCATATTCCCAGTTGTAATAATTTCCTGTTTATTGAAATTTGCAATAGATGTGGTAAAATAGTGTGCAAGGCCCATTTGGGTAGGATCTCTGAAGGGATGGCAGCTACATGCTATCCTTGTCTTAGTGAAATGGGAATTTCATAGATATCTGTACTGTGTCTTGTATCAGGAGGAAGCTGAGAAGAATGTGGACATACCAATTGTATACTGTTACCGGTGTAATAGAGAGACATTTGTTCAAAATTGTCGTGAGTGTAAACAGTTAGTTTGTAGGCAATGTGTCACCGGGTTTTTGCTGATTAAACACCATTATGCATTCCTTGTTATTGTTCAATGTGGGGGGTGAGTGGTAACGGAATAAGTTCTCATGGAGAATAAACAATAATTAAATAATATTTAGTGATATTGAATGCTTTCAGGTTTGATTTTGCAGGAGTCTTATCGGTATTTACCGGAAGAAGAAAATGAACAATGTTGTTTATGTTATCGTATGTGCAATAGAATTTGTTATGAATGTGGAAAATATGTGTGTCGGAGGCATCGGTACTATTTGGAAGTTAGAAATCCAAACCCCCGTCATGAAGAACCAACATGTCTTACCTGTGTTAAGTATTATTGTCGATTAGATTACAGTTATTAGATAATATTTTTGATCAATTTCAATTCCAATAAAGTTTCGATTATTAGCTTTGCATACCTTGCCAGTTGTTCCGATGCCCATGAATGGGTCCAGTATATTATCATTTTCGTTTGAATAAGTTTTAACAATCTATTCCAATATATCATAAGGTTTGGCAGTTGGGTGTTTACTTTTGTAATTACCATTAGCAATACTTATTACAGATTTCGGAAACCGTTTCCCATTAGATATAGTATCGATTCTTGGACTGTTACCAGTATACAATTCAGTGCGTCGACCAGGTTGTCTTGTGTAAGGAATTCCGTCAATCATTTGTGGATTATATGTCGGTAACTTATCATAGAATATGTATAACATTTCGTGCGATCGGAGTGGTTGATGATTGCGATGATAGAATCCAGAACTCATTGATTTCTGCCATACAATATCATATTTGAACATCCTTTCATTACTGGATATTAACTTATGTCCAAACCGAGTTGTACCAAAAAATACATATGCAGTTCGGGGTTTACCGATACGTTTCAGTTCTTTCCATAACCGATCTAAATCAAGAATTTGATTATCAAATTTACATGCAGTTTGATTATAAGGTAAATCTAAAATAATTAAATCAATTGAATTATTATCAATGTTCGGTAAAATACCAAAACAATCAGTGTTGAATATCTGGGTCGCCATTAAGATATCGGAAGAGAAAAAAAGCGGTAAATGTTGTCAAAACACCAATATATGTAAGATATTCTGATTGTGGCAACATTTATAGTTCTGGGTGAAAAGCGGTAAATGTTGACAAAACACCAATATATCTAATATATTCTGATTCTGGCAACATTTATAGTTCTGGTGATCGATTGGGTGAAAAGCGGTAATTGTTGTCAAAACACAAATATATATAATATAAATCTATTCTGGCAACAATTACCGTTCTCGGAGAATGATCACGGTGTCGGCTTATGCAGATCTGCCATAGATAACCGTAGGTGCTCACTACATGGGAAGCGTTCCTGGCAAAATACAGAAGGTACTTAAGGAATACAGTTGTATTTAATAAGGATGGTCCCCCTCTACACGCTTCCCATGTAGTCAAGCAGTTCAGACAGGAACTCGTGCACCTCTTCATGTAAGGTCAGGTTGTGGAAAAGCTGTTTTAACAGTGCTGAAGGAATCCCATACAAATTCTCTCGCGCTCCCATGCCCTTCGCAAACACACCTCCGGCTCTCATCGCGCGCCCTCCTTGCGCGACCTTCTCGTGCCTACCGTGTCGCCGGAAGAACTCGCAAGGCGTGTCGGCATCGCACACTCGCAGGGGTGTGTGCAACGGAACGTTGGTCCAGATGTGCGTGGGCTTTCTGTATGCAGTCCCGTACTTACAGTATGTGACGAGGTGCGGAGCTGGTACATTGCTCATGCATCAACGCGAGTGCAGACCGTGGGGCTCTCTTCCCTTCGGGTTCTCAATGAAGTATGCTTCGGGCCTCAAGTACCGGATGATCTCTAGTGTCCTACGAACTCGCCTGTCCGCAGCGCGCAAATCTCGGATGCCTACCGTCTTCGCCTGGCTGTACTCTGTACAAGGTGGGCTAGCCCAGACTACGTCGAAGTGTCCTGGTCTGAACTGTCGGTAGTCCCATCGCATGATATCCTCGCAATGTGTGGGGCCCCACTTGGGCTGAATGTCTACGGCAACTACTTCGCTGTTGGGAAACTGCTTAGTAAACTGCCTCTCGACTGACCCGGTCCCACTGAATAATACGAGAATTTTAGACTGGCCGACTGGCTCCTTCTCAAGTGCTGCGGCTCCGTTGACTGGCGGCAGGGTGCCATGAGCGGATACTCTCGCGAAAGTTCCTACTTCCTCATCAAACCTCTCCTCTGGCACCCATGGCATTGCGCCGTCTACCTTGAGCTCCTCTGAAAGTGTGGTCCACATTGCTCCTGCGGATTCGTCGCGCCTCTTACGGACCCTAAGCTTCTCTCGCTCCACTCTCTTAGCCTCGATCCTCTCAAACTCCAACAACGCCCGGTTGGGAACACCGGGCCTGCCGGCTCCGTCCCACTCCAGATCCTCTCGGGTCTTCCACTCGTTCTCACTGCGGGGCATCCCTGTCTACTTGACTAGGTACTCCGTCCACCTCCTGCCCTGACGCTGGCGCGTACGCGAACGCTCCACCCTCTCGACGTGGGTTTCCTTGCGCCCACTGACGTCCAACGGAGGAGGGGGGATCTCCTTAGCTCTCTCGACAAAGCGGCTACTCGACTCCACCGGCGAAAGCCGGTCCACGGTGAACACACCGTGCACTTTCCACTGCTTAGGCGTCTGCAACCTATAGGCCGACGGTGCGCCCCTATCGCTCGCGGGGAGGGCCATCTGCCGGTCGCTGTGAAAGACTTCCAGCACCCGAAGGGGTCCGAGGCACTTCTTAAGCAGTTTCTTGTGCAACCCGCGGTCGCCCGGCTGGGTGAGGTACGTGGCGTCTACCCACACCTCATCGCCTACTGCGTAACTCCTGGCCTTGTGACGCGCGTCGTACTGGGCGATCTGCTGCTGCTGAGCCAAGAGCAGCTTCTCCCTAGCGAGCTGCAACTGGCGAACAAATTGGCGGGCTGTCTCGTGGGCTGTACCCTTTTTTACTGCTGCGCCCCTCCCCCCCTTAGCTCGGCCTCTCCGTGATGCAAGTGCTGCCTCCACGAAGAAGTCTAGCTGAGAGGCCGGAGCGTGACCGTACGTCAGTTCAAAAGGGGTGAAGCCCGTGACGGCGGAACGAGAGTCATTGATGGCGTACTCGACCGGGGTACACCACAAATCCCAATCGTGCTGGTTGGCGTCGACATACGCGCGTAACATACGTTCGACCGTGTGGTTTGTGTGCTCTGCCTGCCCATCACCTTGTGGGTGGTACGGCGTGGTAGAGGCAATCTGGACTCCCATCAACCGGTGTAGCTCGAGATGCATTTCATCTCTGAAGCGGGAGTCCCGATCACAGACGATCTTCATGGGAGCGCCGTGCAAACGCCACACTTGGTCGAAATACATGCGCGCGATCTGAGCAGCCGAGCTGTCAGCGTAAAGCATGGGGACTACGTGCACCATCTTGGACAGCTTGTCCGTGAAGGTAGCAAACGCGTCGTACCCTCGCTCTGTGCGAGGCAGCCCAGTGACGAAGTCGATACTAACCACTTGCCACAGTCTTACTGGGACTTGCAGGGGGTTAAGCTGACCGTCTGGATACCCGTTGCGCGGCCGGGTCTGCTGGCACACGACGCAGGATTTGCACCAGTCGGTGACATCCTTGCTCATGCGTGGCCACCAAAAACGACGGGATACCCTGTCCAGTGTCTTTATCCCTTCCTGTGTGCCCTGCTGCCGGGGACTCGTGTGCCTCGCGCATCACCAACTCTCTGAGGGGGGAATCCTGAGCTAGCACCAGCTGATACCGCCCTTCTGCCACTCGCCAAATCATGTCGTCTACCATGCGAAACGTGTCTGTTCTCTGATGTGGGGCTGCGATCAGTTCTTCTCTCAACGAACTGAGGTACGGGCTGCGTTCGTATTCCGCTTGCAAGGCGCGGACGAACTCATCAGCCTTCAGTGGTCCCGACGCTGCTCTGACCTTTGCTGCAACCCCTGTAGTGACTAAAGGCTCGTCGGGTTCCGTCTCACTGTCCTTTCGCGCAGGTGGCGCTCGGGGCTTCGCCCTACTGGCTGTTGGGGCCCAAACCAGAAGGACCGACCAGCGCAGCGGGGGCCGACCTCCATCGGGAGACTCGAAGAGGTGGTTGGGACGACCTTTCTCGTCCTTCATATCAAAGACTTTGACCGGATGAAGCCTATATTTGGGGTGAATCAACCGCCTCCAGGGAGCGTCATAGTCTGGTAGAAGGAACATTGCCGAGGTGTTTTCCGGATCGGCGCGCCACTCGGCAAGGAAATGCCGAAGAATTCTTTCTATCAACATCTGGAAAATGGCGAGGCGATCCGGGATCGTTCTTTTCGTGATCCGGAACGGGATCGATCCCGGGAGGGAAGTTTCTTACGGGATCGATCCTGGAACGCCCCGGGTACGGGAACGATCCTGGAACGCTCCAGGTACGGGAACGATCCTGGAACGCTCCAGGTACGGGAACGATCCTGGAACGCTCCAGGTACGGGAACGATCTTGGAACGCTCCAGGTACAGGAACGATCCTGGAACGCTCCAAGTACTGGAACGATCCTGAATCGATGGGGGGACACTCATGATAAGTCCAAGGGTCGGTTCAAGCATTCAAGGCAAGTACCATGAACCGCACATTAAAAAAAAGGTAGACTTTCACAAGGCTAGAAAGCAGGAGGCAAATTCAAAAAGAAAAAAATCAACAAATCCACATAAATAGATACACCTTTGAGTACACAAGCTACTTCATTTGCATATGTTCATACGGTCTCCACTAAGATGGTATCACTGGCTATTATACTCTTCTTCTTTCTCATCTATACTTCCCACTCCTATAGCGTTTTGGTGTTGGGGTATTTTTGTCAAAGTTGCAAGCCACTTGGTTGGTTGCGCAAGCTTCACACGCGATTGTGTCGTATTCCATCTTTTAACTTGGGTAAACATTCTTGAATACTCCTTGCTGAAGGTGTTTGGCACGTCTGTCTGCACATGCGATAGTGCCACAGTGAGTAGCAGTTGAAAAGAACTTATGCGCAAAAAACAACAAAGGGTAAACAAGTACTTACCACAGCTTGTGACTTCGTGCACGAGTTCTCATTTATTACATACTCGACGGCCTAGTCTTTCAAGCTTGGGCCACTGGCCATCTGGCTTCTAGAGTTTTCTTTCCCTTTTCTTCTATTGCTCGTGCTGATTTTTTTTGTCTTATTATCCGCATTTTTTTCTTTTTGGGAAGGTGATGCTTGCTTGTTGGTCTCCGAGTAGCGCACGTCCATGTTTTGAGTGGCCATCCTGAGGAACGAATCGTGGTAAAGCTCAACACACATAAGCTGACATGCTGAGCTCAACTGAGAAGCAAAGCAAAGCAAACAGCAAAGTTGGGCAAAGCTGAGTCGAGTTGAGCAGAGCTTAGTCGAGTTGAGCTAAGTTGAGCTAAGTTGAGCTAAGTTGAGCTTAGTTGACACGCTGACAGGAGCAAAGCTGACACGCTGAGCTGATATAAGCTAACAAGCTAAACTAAGCGGAGCTGACAAACCGAGTTGAGCTGACACACAATTACAGGTACGGGATAATATAGCATAGCACAATGCATTTTTTCGGGAAAATCGGACCGAGTAACTTTGACGACGATTTAAGCAAGACATTTCCATTGAAACAAGTTGGTTCTAGACTAATTTGATGGTGGGGAATTCGGAGGTGAACTCCATTTTTCGTAACGCCCTATGAATAGGGCGTTACGCGTGGATATATGTAGGGGGGTATGCGGTCTGCTGAAATATGCGATGCCGTACGGGTGCTACGATGATGCGGGAGGCATCTAAATTCATTACCAATGTGTTATCATAGATATGTGTGTGTTAAAAAAACAATTTTGAAACATATTTACGGCAAGCATGCATTTGTAGGATATTGGCAGCCCATTATTAAACATGCATATATCATATTCCCCATATGTATTCGCGCGCGCCATAACCATGCAATATGATACACTGTCAGGCTTGTTTAGAAAATATTTTTCACCGTTTGGCAATAATATTTTGTTTCCTAAGCTTGGGGGTGGGTTACACAGCCAAATGGAGCAGGTTGATATTGCAAATTTGAGCAAATCTTTACATTTATCATAGGAACACAACCAGGGTTATCGTAGTATATAGTAATACACGCATATCCTTTAGCTATATCGTTACACACGCAAGAAAGCACTGCACATAGGCTTAGAATAGTCAGAGTTGTGTAATATATCACTTATAGCGTTATAGGCAAGGTCGATGAGAAAAACTGAATAAAGTGTATGCTTGCAAGCATGCGCGTAACCAGATGTTGTTCACTGTGCCACAAGTCAGGAACCCTAAAAGTGAGCATCACATACGAAGCTTCACGACACAAACACTCTACTTGAGACTGTTGCAAATAAAGTATTGAAACAGCACAGATGACGATTGTATCTTGACCTAAGTTTCTATTCATCGATAAATGCACTTCTCACTATGTATGCTTCTATCCAGGTTCGAGAAACCTTGTTCCGTGATGCTTGCATGAATAATGCACCCGTGTCGCCCTTCCATTGGGCTCGTGTTCCCTATCGAACTAAAAACCCTCACAAGCCAGGAATAACAACTTGGCTAACTGCTGTCCCGACGATTCCTAACCCTATGCACTGACTTGATGCTCACGTGCTCACGTGAGCATCAAGTCAGTGCAGCGGTACGGTCGGGAATCTAACCCGAGCTGGAGAGGGAGGCGAACCCACCCAGACTACCATACCAAAACAATGCTGCATGCATTTTGTTTCGACTGTGTGAGCATGGAAGAGCACTCGCTTCTCAGCTTGACCGAGGCCCCCGCCGCGAGCATCCGTGAGCCAGCCAGCAGATAATTTAGCTCGTACCTGTGAGCTGGCGAAACGGTTTCATACAAGCGCCGCATAAAAAACAAGTAAAAGAAAGTGGGAGGTCTGTTTGATCAGTGGCTCTTTCATCTGCGTGCGCTGAATTGATGACCATGTGCTGACCGTCAACACGTGAGCATCAATTCGGCGCACGCAGGGATACGGTCGGGAGTCAAAGCCGAGCTGGAGAGGGAGGACATCCCACCCAGACTGCCGTACCTAAAGGCTACGTCAACGAGTTTAACGAAAATAGTATGATGCAAGTAGATAAGGAAAAGAAATCGAGGACCGTTGACCGAGGTTCGTTCGGGCAAGAAGGCCCTTTTTCGGATCCTTCGCTGTCACCTTCAATTTCAGTGGAAACTCATGAAAAAAAAAACTGCGATAAACACGTCACACGGGTGTCAACGCGAGCATAAACCTGAAGTCTGAATTCTAAAGGCATTTAAAAGGTGTCTAAACTTACCATGCCGTCAATGAAGCCGTTGAGACAACGAATAAAAAGCCGCAGCCCTGATGACAAGAAATGCGCTGCTGCATACACCTGACGACAGAATACGTGCCACGCTGGCAAACACACCCGCACAGCGCTTTCAGAATTTTTATATTTCAACTAGAAAAATGCACTGACAAACTTTCAGCTCAAACGGAGTTCAAGCGAGAACGGGGTTGCACGTTTACCCTGAAATCCTTCGCACGACGTTCGGGACGGAAAGGTTTATCTGGCCGCACGCCACGCAGCGGTTCATGCAAAAGAACAAGAGACAGGAAAATCCCAACTGACAAAAGTTTTATATTGTTATGAACTTCAAATAAAATCTCAGGGGCCATCGGAGTTCTAAGAATCTACAGACCGCATGTTTTCCCGTGCTCATCTCTTTTCCGGGAAACGCTCCCTTACGCAACGTCCGCACACGCAAAAGGAGGTAGTATTCAGCATGCTGCGAAGTAGAGCCCCTGCCCGACGCAAAAATATATTGGAATGTGTTTTTGAAAAATATGTTGCAGTTCACAGGACGCGTTTCCAAATTTCTGGGATGGTGTAAATGAATTGATGACGGTGCCAGAGCGTGCATGAGAGTGGCTCCGCGGGAGCTCCTAACAATCGTTTCTGGAACCAGTTACTCGGTCTCGGGCGTCACATGTCATAATGCACTGTGAGGCTGGAATATGTGTGTATATGTGTGTGCCTGTTGTGTTATTCCTATGCTAGGATACGCGTGTACCTCTCTGTGCGTGTGCTATGCCTGTGGTAGGATATATGTGTATCTCTATACCACTGTTATGCCTGTGATAGGATATGTGTGTATCTTTGTGCTAGTGTTATGCTTGTGCTAGGATAGGTGTGTATCTCTGTGCTACTGTTATGCCTGTGCTAGGATAGGTGTGTATCTCTGTGTGCGCGTGTTATGCCTTTGCTTGGATATGTGAGTATCTTTGTGTGCGTGTGCTATGCCTGTGGTAGGATATATGTGTATCTTTGTGCGCTAGTGGTATGCCTGTGTTAGGATATGTGTGTACCTCTTTGCGTGTGCTATGGTTGTGCTATGATATGTGTGTATTTGTGTTCGTGTGCTCTGCCTGTGCTGTGATACATGTGTATATCTGTGTATGCGTGTTGTGCTATGCCTGTGCTAGGATATGTGTGTATCTCTGTGCGCGTGCTATGCGTATGCCAAGATATGCTAGAATATGTCTGTGCGTGTTGGATATGCGTGTATCTCTGTAGGCATTAGAGGCCTATAGATACACACATATCCTAGCATAGGCAAAAGAGGCCTATGCTAGAATATGTGTGTGCCTGCTGTTGTGTTATGCCTATGCCAGGATATGTGTGTATCTCTGTGCGTGTGCTATGCGTATGCCAAAATATGTGTGCGTCTCTCTATGCGTGTGTTATGCATAACACACGCACAGACATATTCTAGCATATCTTGGCATATCTTGGTGGTGGTAAGCCAGAGTGAATACTATATATTCTAGCATATCTTGGCATACGCATAGCACACGCACAGGGATACGCACATATTCTAGCACAGGCATAGCACAACACGCATACACAGATATACACACATATTCCAGCATAGGCATAACGCACGAACACAAATGCACACATATCATAGCACAACCATAGCACACGCAAAGAGGTACACACATATCCTAGCACAGGCTTAACACTCGCACACAAAGATACACACATATCTTACCACAGGCATAGCATACGCACACGCACACAAAGATACTCACATATCCTAGCAAAGGCATAACACTAGCACACAAAGATACACATATATCCTACCACAGGCATAGCACACGCACACGCACACGCACACAAAGATGCTCACATATCCTAGCAAAGGCATAACACACGCACACAGAGATACACACCTATCCTAGCAGAGGCATAACACTAGCACACAAAGATACACATATATCCTACCACAGGCATAGCACACGCACACGCAAACGCACACAAAGATACTCACATATCCTAGCAAAGGCATAACACACGCACACAGAGATACACACCTATCCTAGCAGAGGCATAACACTAGCACAGAGATACACACATATCCTATCACAGGCATAACACACACACAAAGATACACACATATCCTAGCACAGACATAACAATGGTACAGAGATACACATATATCCTACCACAGGCATAACACACGCACAGAGAGGTACACACATATCCTAGCATAGGCATAACACAACAGGCACACACATACACACACATATTCTAGCACAAGCATAGCACACGCACACAAAGAAACACACATATCCTGGCATAGGCATAAGAGGCCTACAGATACACACATATCCTAGCATAGGCAAAAGAGGCCTATGCTAGAATATGTGTGTGCTTGTTGTGTTATGCATATGCCAGGATATGTGTCTATCTTTGTGTGCGTGTGCTATGCGTATGCCAAAATATGTGTGCGTCTCTCTATGCGTGTGTTATGCATAACACACGCACAAACATCTTCTAGCATATCTTGGCATACGCATAGCACGCGCACAGAGATACACACATATCCTAGCACAGGCATAGCACAACACGCATACACAGATATACACATGTATCCCAGCACGGGCATAGCACACGAACACAAATACACACATATCATAGCACAACCATAGCACACGCAAAGAGGTACACACATATCCTAACACGGGCATACCACTAGCGCACAAAGACACACATATATCCTACCACAGGCATAGCACACGCACACAAAGATACTCACATATCCAAGCAAAGGCATAACACGCGCACACAGAGATACACACCTATCCTAGCACAGGCATAACAGTAGCACAGAGATACACACCTATCCTAGCACAAGCATATCACTAGCACAAAGATACACACATATCCTATCACAGGCATAACAATGGTATAGAGATACACATATATCCTACCACAGGCATAGCACACGCACAGAGAGGTACACGCATATCCTAGCATAGGAATAACACGACAGGCACACACATATACACACATATTCCAGCCTATGCTATATTAAACGCAGTAATGCAAACTGAGCAAAGCTTAGCTGAGTTGAGTTGAGTTGAGCTGAGATGAGCTTAGATGACACGCTGACGTGAGCAAAACTGACACGCTTAGCTGATATGAGCTCAAAAGCTAAGCTCTCAACTCAAACGCGTTGGCGCTGAGTTTGGCGCTAAGTGTTGAGCTAAGATAACGGCTGAGCCGAGTTGAGTGAATGCGTAATAGAGTGAGTAATGATTTTTTAGTGAGTGGTCTGTAGTGTGGGTTGTGAGGTTATGAGAGTGAATACAATTACCTTAATGCACGTTCGTTCTTCACATTCCCGCTCCTTTGAAGTTTCCGCCTTACCATACCCAACACCCCATGCAGTGTGAGAATAGCTTGGTTCCAAAACCTCAAAGAACATAGTGAAAAATAACATGCTTATCTTGATCTTATGTAAGCCCAGAAAGTGCGCGATACCATACCATACTTTCATAGTAATCACACATATCCTAAAAGATCTAAAACACGGGAGCACATATGTGGAAAATTATTTTTGCAACGAAATATTACACCTCTTTGTGGCGCGACGGGAGACAAGTGGTCACAGACACAAGAGTGTCAGACCTACTCAAACCCAAGATGCCATACATTACAACAAGGCCAATACCTTGTTGCTCGCGGATCAAGGGCGCTCCAAACAAACCCACAGACCAAGGGTGCAGGCGCCTTCTTCTACAAGAGTAGAAAGCGTGACCACAATGGTTCCTTCAATGGCGCAGACACCAATGTGTGGCCAAGGGAGTTCGTTTTTGCAACGCCACAAAGGAGGTGTAATATTTTGATACCTATGCTAAATAAAATAATTCTCTTAAAATAATTCTAGAATAAGTCTATACATTAAAACAAAACAGTATGATAAAAAGAAAATAAAAATAAAATAAACCACCACTCTAAGTGGGGTAGGATTTTACCTAAAGGGAATCCGGCCCAGTTCGCCTAACTATTACCCAACAGTTCAATCGCGATGGTTCCACAGCGAGCTGATTCCGGCATAAAGGTTTACACGATTCTTATTAAAATCTAAAATCGTGTGACTGTGCAAGAAATCTGGGTTGTGATAAACCCCTACCCCCCCTAGGTTTAAACCTGGGTTTAAACCTAAAATGACCCCCTCGGGTTTAAACCGGTTTGTGGTTTCACATTGTTAAGCCTAGTTTCACAATGTTAAGTCTAGTTTCACACTGTTAAGCATATCAAAGGGTACATGTTGTATTTTCATTGTTAAGCATACAATAGGGGTAGACGCCATATTGAAATTCAGTCTTGCTCTCTGGCAGCCGTGCGAGTAGCCGTTTGGTAATCGTACGGCGTGCTCTCTATCTCGTGTCTCGTCTCCTATTCCATACAACGATACAAGTGACAACAAATTCTGTGCACGCGATCAAACGATTGTACCAACGGAGTGTAAGCCGTAGGATTTATTTATCGGCCAGGTAGCATCGTCGCGTCGCTAGGTCACGTATGGCGCGTACACGCCGTATATGGCAACGGCTGCAATGGGGGGGAATTCCGGGGGTTCAAACCTGGGTTTAAACGTGAAATGACCCCCTCGGGTTTAAACCGGTTAACGGTTTATGCACAACCTAGCAAGAAATACTAACTAGCAAAATGTGCCGACAGGACAATTGAAAGCAAGTTTATTCAAGTGCAAAGTAGTCTAGCAAAATCATAATTGCATACTATTCGAGCAACTTGTCACGAGGCATATACCTGTTTAACTGTGCAGGGCTATCCCTCATCGATTCGTTGAACGAGTGAAAAGCCCCCTGCCGTCACTATCCCGACACACACCCGACTCTCTTGATTAAAAGAAAGACTAAACCAAGTGCGATGCAATAAAAAACTCAAACAAGGACAAGAGCGTACCTTAAATTGGCTGGGTTAGGTTTCACCCCAGGGCGTGCCGAAGGCTAACGCACTCCCAGCCTCATTTGAGCGATCTGTCTATCTAAAACAAAGTTCGCATCGTCGGACCTTAAAAGCTACAAGCACCTATATCACTATACTACTTATGCAAGTGCAAATCGCGCTACAAGTTGCAAAGTTCAAAGGAAACAGTGCTGCTCTGAGGATGATGCCACCACACTTGCGAGCAAAAGAGCGCCAAAGGTAGTGCCACACTATTCGTCGAGATACGTACCACCTCTGGGTTATTTTGAATATTCCTTTGCTGCGAGATGACACCCCACGCTTGGCAGTCTTGACATTCCTGTACCCGGCGGTACCACCAGGCAGCAATTAGCACAACAGTCGCAATGACTGCAAAAGACATGCTACGGAACGCATGGACACATACCTTAGATTCCCAGTGTTTCCACACCACCAGAGCCCAAAAGCAATTAGGGTGGTAACTGGGATCGGCGCGTCGGATATTTATATCCCGCCTCCTCGCCAAGAGCCATGGGGCGGTTGTTATGCAATTTTGAGTTGCGACACTAGAACCTAGACTGGGCCTTTTTAGAAGCTAAAAAGGCCCAGTTTTTCACAATCCAGTAAAAACATGCAAACAAGCACACACACCTGTAAAATTCTATCGAAGAATTCAATTCGAAAGCGCATTTTTCGAACTAGCTAGCCTAAAGGCAGAGAACGCACACAAAACAAGTACTTAAAAATCACTTAAACATCACGTAACGTGGGAGCTCCTAGCCCCACATTAAATGTCGAGCGTCCCTATACCAACTCACCTGCCCTTCAGGATATCACAATGAATCAAGGTGCACAGGTAGATGAAGTTTTCCGATCATGCTAAAAGGTTGTGAGCGCACCTGGCGGGAATGATGTCCGCTCATTCCGTGGGTGACCAACGGCCATGGACCATTTTCAAACGTGCTCATGGACTTCAAATTGCGAACACTGTAAGTGAATTACGAAAGGAAAATAGGTGCCCCGGCAGGATCTACTCTCAAAATTTCGTTCGAAAATTATGGGGTAAATCATAGTTTTGGGCAAGCGACAAAGTGCGTGGGTGTGTGGGTTACGTAAACACCAAACGCATCTTGCTTGCGGCGACCACGCAATGACCAACCACCTGCGGAAAATATACGGTACGCGAAAATATCAGAAACTATTTTATACTAGCAACACAATACAATCAAATTATTTAGGCTGATCTAATCAGAGTTTGCAGTGTGGTTTTCGGCTCCGTGCTTTCAAACTTCGGAGACGCACGTAAGACTAAATGGGAAGGTACTCTGGGGGCCAGAGCCTTCGGATCGGCTATATTTATATGTTATGACTTAGGGTTTGTAACTGTCATGGAGTCCGAAGGCTCTGGACTTTTATGTCACGCCCCGAAAAAAGGTTGTTCAAATGGCCTAAAAATTTCAGGGTTCCTTTAGACATGTATTCTAAGGTATACACAAGTGTTACTTTTTGGATTCGTGCTTTACTTTCCCTTTTATTGGCCACGAAAGTCGCAGAATTACAGAGAAACCAGCAGAAAAAACTGTGGTCAAGAATATTTGATACAAATTAACATAACTTTTGCAATACTCAATTATTTTTAACCATTCAAATCGCAAAGCAAAATAGTTTTTATCAAGGAACCGTTATAAGACAACAATATTATTGAAAGTGATGCCATTCCCACCCTACCAATGTCATTATATAAATGAAGTAAGGGTCCGCTCTCACATGTATATGTCAATCGCTTGGAGATAACTTATGATCCCATCTAGGCACTTTGTCTACGCCGTGTATTACGGTACTTTCCACCTTGTCCTTCACTAGCCTTTGGAATGTCACTCTGCCGCTTCTTCGTCTTGATACCCTTTGGTTGTGCCCTGCAATTATCGCATTTCAAATTACACGTAATAACATATTATTATCATGCGACACGCTATATATGCAGCTCAGGTGCTCCTACTAAACTTCCTAAACTGGAATATCAACACCACGAAAAACTCGGAGCGCACCCTGCTTACTCAACATATTATTATCATGCAACACGCTATATATGCTCCTACTAAACTTCCTAAACTGGAATATCAACACCACGAAAAACCCGGAGCGCACCCTGCTTACTCAATATAATATTATCATGCAACACGCTATATATGCAGCTCAGGTGCTTCTACTAAACCTGCTATAAACTGGAATATCAACACCACGGAAGATCAAAACCGCAAAAAAAACCGGAGCGCACCCTGCTTACAGCGCTAAGGGTATGCATATCTGCACGCCACACACTATATGTGACAGCTCTTAAAGTGCCCTTGCTAAAATTCCTAACCTCGAATATGTAATAACCACAAAAACCCCGGAGCGATCGCATTCAGCATAATATCATTTTCATTATTGAATACATTATATATATTCTCACACCACTCACTCTGGGAAGCCTACAAACAACATATGTCACATATGTTCAACAGTTGTGCCTGGCCTCATATTATTCCGAAACTTGGTAGGCAGCAAGGATGCTTTTGAACCATGACTCGCGCCACCCCCCCCACGAACTCGCGCGAAGTGGTCAGAAGCGTTCACCTTTCTGTGAATAAATTATAAAGCAGGTGTGTAAGCCAAAAAATCTCTTAAACACCTTCATAGTCTTGCAAATTTGAATTATATATGGAGGAGACGCCGCCGGCCATCCTTCCATTTTAGTCTGGGAACCCGGCATCCAAGAAAGCGTTAGGAATAAACACACCTTGTTGCTTTCGAAGTCGTATATCCGCAATTTCAAAGAACCCTGAACGCGCGCTACATGTTGTTGGATCTGCATTTTTTGCAAAGGTGGTACGCATTCCATGTGTCCAAACTCCCAACATACCGAAAAAACGGTTGAGACATCACATCATTCCTTGAATGTTTTGGGTGCTTCAGAGGGCTCTCTCACCGTTAAACCGCAGCCTCAGCATCCTTGCCTGCTTTGTGTGCCTGCTTTGTGTGCATGCGTCTAGATTGAGGCAGAATATTAACCTTGCGATTGTTTAACCGTGTCTGTGTTATGTAGTTGTCTTGGGGAGTTGTGCCAGGATCCTGCACCGATCTGCATATTTTTACACTAGCGTGTACGCATATCTATGCTGAAAGAAACTCCGTAACATACCGTAAAAAACGGCCAACTACATCACACAACATCACCGATATTGTTTGCGGGGCTTCAAGAGGGCTCTCTCACCTTTTAAACGCGCCCATCATCAGCCGTCCCCGAGCATCCAACTATCATCTACAGACCTGCGGAGTTCGCGTTTTCAGCAATGGTTTCGCAGCGAAACCCAAACCTAAACGCCTAGCATCTATAGAGCAGCGCGGTTCACGTTTTCATCAAATGCTTTCGTCCTACCGCCCTCGTTTGAAGGGTTCTTCCTGGGCTTGTACTGCACGATATGGCCTAACCGAAGGAAATATGGGTTTTCAGTATGACTTGGGACAATAAATTCGTGGATATCGCTTCTGGAGGCAACAGCATTATGCAAACTGCGATAGCTAAGCACCAGTCTGACGCCCTGAAACCGCAGAAAAGAGATAGCGAAAATGAAGAGAGGTTTTGAGCTTTTGGCATAAAAGACCGGAGTCTCTGAGCTTCTAAAATGTAACAAACCTCGATGCTCGAATCTGATGAAGAAAGAGATATATATGAATATATATATATATATAACTGCAGGGGCGGAAACGGACTACGTTCGGGCTTCCGGTAGTGGGCTAAGGTAGATAATAAAATACCAGATAGTGTTTTATTGTCTATCTGAGGGACAGGCAGACAGGCTGGCAAGATGCAAGTGACACTACACGGCGAGGGGTGACACAGGAAGAGACAGTCACCCCCAATTTATGGGGGGGCGAAAGTCAGTCTCTCCATGACACCACCTCACCCCGAAGGTGTGAGGTGCCACGATGCCAACTTGCCAGGCCAGGCCTAACTTCCTACGGCAGGCACGAAGGCAAAACCCTAAGGAAACATACATCATGTGAGACCCATGGGGGTCTTTCCAACCCAACTAGCGGTGGCTCCGCCTGCGTTGGTCTCTAGATGCGTGCTCTAGGGGCTTATGCCCATGCATGTGCTGCGGGGATAACTACTCCCGCAGGCCGACCGTTGACACTAGGCTCCAGCTGTCGAGGGTGGATGGCGGCGGCGTTCTCGATTGCGGAACAAGACGAGCGCCGCCAAGACGAGGTCAACCAACGCCCACGCGGTGTGGGGCAACGGCGGGTGGCACCACCAGAGCGCATGCGTCAATGAAGAGGAGGCAGGGAGGTGGAAGGTGAAAAATGCGGCGAGGGGGCGTGATTGTGCGAATGGGAGCAAGGTCGAGAGGAACGATAGGGAGGGGGAAGGCAAGTGCGATGGCACCACCAGGCGCCACTAGGTGGCGGCCAAGGGGTGTGCATGGCGAGGGCGACGGAGGTGGAGAGGCGAAGTCGCACGAGTCAAAGCGCGTGTCGCCGATGATGCAGGTGTTGGAGTCATAATTGGTGCTTGGCGTGGAAGCACCACCAAGCCCCACCAGACCATAGCCAGCGGTAAAAGGTTGCCGATGTCCTCGGAAAGACGCTAGGGCAGCACGAATAGCGGCCACGCGTGCACGCTGGTGCGCGGTGGACATGGCCGACAGCAGGCTGCAGAATTCTGCGATACCCTTATAGGGTTCCAAAGCAAAGACCCAACTTTTCGTAAAATTAACAATTTCAAGCGATGAAAAAGTCAAATCGGGGTGAATTTTGACGGGGAAGACGCCGGTGACGTCAAAAAAGTCGTGCGGCAAGCCAATTCTCCTGCAGAAACGGTGCTGCTGTCCAGAGAAGCAAAGGCGATGGAGATGATGTCGAACTCGTAGCTTGTGCGTACGCAAAAAGTTGTAGGGTGCTGGTGCTACCCCGCGCTCGGATGGTTCAACGAGCAAAATGTCCTCGGCCGCGATCGTCAACGGTGGCCAAAGATGAGGAGAGGCTGGTGCCGAATTTGCGAAGCTGATGCTTGACGCCAAAAGAATGTTGCGAGAGGCGCTGGTGCAACCCCAAGGACCAAAGTCGCCTACCAAATGCCACGAAAATAATCCAAGTGGAACAGGCCCATAACCTGATGAAGAAAGAGATATATATGAATATATATATATATAACTGCAGGGGCGGAAACGGACTACGTTCGGGCTTCCGGTAGTGGGCTAAGGTAGATAATAAAATACCAGATAGTGTTTTATTGTCTATTGAGGGACAGACAGACAGGCTGGCAAGATGCAAGTGACACTACACGGCGAGGGGTGACACAGCACACAGGAAGAGACAGTCACCCCCAATTTATGGGGGGGCTAAGCGCTGCCTAGCAGTGTGTTAACCACGCACAAATTAGTCAACATGTACACAATTTTCTTGCATAGCGTATCTCAAATAGGTATTATGAGTGCATTGGAACGTCCCAAGGCCAAGCGCGGCTTCATTAACCCCAGATTCGCTAACGCCATTCCCGCGCTGCGCTTGCGGCCAAGCGGACCGCGGGATGCTATAGCGCGTCATAACTTGCGTGTTTAGACACATAAGTTATGGCAACTTACCAACTGAAGTTACATTTCCATAAAACAGTGCGCAAGGTAAGTTCATTCGGGCGCAGAATGTTCCGATGGCGGGCGTTGACCCGTGATCGGAACTGGCGGATCTATGTGTTCTATATGGAAAGCAACCCTATCTAGAAGGTGTGAACGGTCGGTCGAAGAAGTTCCCAGTCGTGAATGGCGCGTACTGTTCTCAATGCTAAGCTGATTCTAACCCAATTGTAACAAAATTAGCCTAATTTTAACCAAATCCGTACAAAGCACCGTTTCGAGTTGCGTAAAAGGGGAATACTTGCGTCTGCCTGTTTAGAGTAAGTCTGCAAGGCGGCCAAATCTATAATTAAAAATTCGAAGTGCCGCTGCAAGTAAAGCGGTACGCACCGGAGTTAATTATAAACTGTCCTCGCCCCTTCATTACCATTGTGCACTACTCACAAACGTATGGAGGCCACTACAGTACACGAGTACAGTGTTGTAAGCCTCCATCCAAGTCGGATGACTGTATGGCATTTGGCATGGCATTTGGCATGGTATTTGGCATGGCATTTGGCATGGCATTTGGCATGGCATTTGGCATTTGGCATATTCAGTTGGCAGTTGAGTTCACGCCCGCCCTGCGCCTCCCCGAAAGTCAGTCTCTCCATGAGAATCATCGATCCTCGATCGCCGCGGCTCAGAGACTCCGGTTCCGGAGTAGAGCACCCGTATGTCTTTAAGACATGTCAAAGACAATAGAGAGTTTCCAGCAAGGAGTTTGAACAGTGTTCTGAACACCAAATCGAACAGGATGACATGGACAACAAATGACAGAAATCGCTTGCCTGTACAAAAATCGCTCGCGTGTACATCGAAAACTGTGTCATAATAAAATTCGCGAACCTGTGTCATAATTCCTCGCCGGAGCGTGTTCAGAACAGTGTTCAGAACCGAGAACGAAAGTTTCCGATCACCTCGTCAGTGTTAGGTGATCAGAAATTTCTGTTCTGAACACTGTTCTGAACACTCGAGAGGTGACGTCACGTTGACGTGTCCGTCACGATTCCAGCGTGGATGATGACCCTGTTGGATTTGGTGTTCAGAACAGTGAACACTGTTCAAAACTTGCTGGAAACTCTCTAATAATGACATGTCTTTGAAGACATGTCATACGGTCTTTGGAAATCCGATCGAGATTTTCTGCATTCATTCTTGGTAAAAAACTTTGCGTGTCCAATACTCAACGAACACTTCCAACGAAGTCTGACTGTTATAACGCTGCAAAAAGAAAAGGAGGGGCTGCCGCATCAATATTTTCTGTAAGACATGCATATTTATGGCTCTGAGAATTGGTGAGATGTGGGATGGCGTGGAGGTTGAGATAACTGCGGGATTATGCCGTGGGTTTGTTTGTTTTGCCAGCGCCGGCGAGTTCTCACCTCCGCGAGAAAAAGCAAATATGATTTTTAAAGGGCTTAGAACGGTTGCAAGTTTTTTCAGACTATTTACGAGTTTTTTAAGGATCGTGTGTTTTCCGATTTCTCCCTTGCGGCAAAACGTAAAGGGACGAAAGTCGTTTTTCCTCAGCAGTCGAAATATCGCTGATTGACCTGGTTTCGGTTTCAAGCGTTTACGGCGGCTAGGCACTACTAAACCTCTGATGCGCCCAGAATCTTTTGAAAATATTATATTGGAACACTTTTATTTTTGTCGCAGGCATATCTGCGAGGCTACGAAGACGTTTTTCGACCGGGCAGCCTATTTCTTCAACTTTCGGGTCTGGTGACAGCATGAGCCTCATACGAAAGGATTTCGCCTCTTTTCGAGGTGAGTACACTTTCACATCCTTTAACCTTATATGAGGAACGAATTTTTGGGCTTGGTTGAGAGATTATATGCGCTTCGTTCTCATTTTCTGCATTGTACAACTTGGGTTTTGCAGGGTTGCTGCCTTCGCCGGTCACATAAGAAACGGCCAGATGCAAACGTTTCTATGCGTCGGTGCGGCAGCTTGAAAGTTCGCAAATGCCAGAACATTTCGGGATCAACCCCGAACTAATCTAGCTTTATTGAGTAACTTGCCACCTGTGACATGGGAAACGAGAAAGCTATCCCACCGCACTGACCAGACGAAAGGTCGGGTGTGCCGCGAGCCTTTTTGGTGTGACGGTCTGGAAGTTTGGCGAATGCCACTCCAGCTTGGGCTCAAACCCAATCACGCCTAGCTTTCTCGAGTCCTTCGCCATATGTGGTGAAGGGTTCGAGAAAGCTACTCGACAGAACTGCGCTTCCCAAACGGTTCGGGTGTCATCAGCACGTTTGGTGTGGTAGTCTGGAGGTTTGGCAAATGCCACCCCAGCTTGGGATTGACCCCAATCACGCTTGGATTATTCGAGTACTTCGAGACGAGTTACTCGAATAAGCCACCCACTTGAGTAAGCCACCTCACGGAGCTGTAGAATCGTGCAGCTCCGTCGGTTTCCAACTCCCCGGAATTTTCAGAACCCTAAATCCCTGAGCACTGCACAAGCCTGCCTATTAAGGCATCTGCATCCCTTAACTTTTAGCTAGGCATGCAGCTGTATTTCCTCCGAATCTGCTGCACATAATACGTTGTTTGTTGCATAGTTATGTTTGGGAATTGCACGTGTGTGTTCGCGAATATCATATGTAGAGAACGCGCCACACCGGCGCGTCTATGCATGTATTCATAAGATCATAGCAAGGCTTGAGCGAGACGAAGCTTTGTAGCATGGCCGCAACCGAACGAACAGAAGTGTGCAGTTTGTGTGGGTGTGTTCAGTATTAAAAGTGAATGATAACGCTTATATTTGACTAAATGTGCTTCTTGGGAAAATAGTTGAAATAGCTAGTTCGCGTACCAGCATATAGTAAAGTGCACTCTGAGGAGTGATAATTTGGAAATTCTATGGCTCGTCCCAAGGTTACAAGTGGCTTTGATAGAGATGCAACACACCATCGTTGCTAGGTTGAATTTAGGAAGCCAAATATGCGTATCCCATATGGAAGGATTCTCATATTACACCACAACGTATACATATACGTACACACACCCTATATACGATAGGTCATTATGGGAATATGGGCTTGTATTGTGATGCGACGCCCTCGAAATATTGAGAATCATGCACAACCGAGGTTGCCATAAACTTTTCAGCATCGAATTACGTTAGTAGCATCGTATTATACGCATATAAATGCAATGATTGTATCGAAATTCGAAACCCAAACCCGTATTGGCATTTCGCCCCGCGAACGCTAATGTATGTTCAAAATATACCATGATTGCAACACATTGCATGGTTTCTTGTGAGGCAATGCATCAAACTTGCTCAAACGATATCCGAACTGAAGTTATATGATACCACCCTAAACCGATATTTGCTCAATAAGTACTATGAGCACAAAAACCCTTTGAATTCGGGCTTTACAGGGGGATTTCAAACAGCTGTAACACCCCTAAATAAGGAGAACCAATAAATTTCGAGGTCACCGTCGTCTTCCTCAACATAGAAATGGGTTAGAAACATTGTACTATAAATCTAGATGCAATACTAGCATCAAGATTCAAAACCCAAACCCTTAGTGTCCGCATTTTTGGCGTCTCGTGGTGATGTGCAAGGCGCTTAATTTTGTTGGCACGCAAAGATTTGCGAATTGCGCTTGGTTTGCGCTCCGCAACCTGGTGCAAAGAAACGCGGTGTCCGCAAAGGGTCCCCCTCCCTGCGCCCTTGTTTGTCCCTCGAGGCATGCGGAACTTAAATTGTGTGCATTCCTTGGGGTTGGGGTAGATCCATTCTTTGCGGGATGCATTAATGGAATCTTCTGAATTGCAATGGGAGGTCCTGAATGCTTATCGGAGGTCCTGAGTTGTAATCGGAGGTCCTGAATTGTAATCGAAGGTCCTGAATGCTTATCGAAGATTTTGAATGCTTATCGGAGGTCTTGAATGGTAATCGAAGGTCCTGAATGCTAATCGGAGGTCCTGAATGCTTATCGAAGGTCCCGAATTGTAATCGGAGGTCCTAAATTGTCATCGGAGGTCTTGAATGGTAATCGAAGGTCCTGAATGCTTATCGGAGGTCCTGAATGCTTATCGAAGGTCCTGAGATGTACTCGGAGGTCCTGAATTGTCATCGGATCAAAGCTGAGTTGTAATGCTGTGCAAGATGGATTCAGCCGGGGTGACTGCCTCCAAACCTGGATCCCTCTGACACCCCTCAGTCAGGGTCCCTCCGGCCCCCATTGGGTCCCTCTGAGCCCCCTGCGGGTCGCTCCCTCTGAACCCCCTACGGGTCCCCTTGACCCCACATGGTCCCTCTGAGACCCTATTACGAGACCCCTTTGATGGGTCGTAATATGGGTCTCCCCTCCCCCCCCCTTCCCCCTGCGCCCTTGTTTGTCCCTCGAGGCATGTGGAACTTGAACTGTGTGCATTCCTTGGGGTTGGGGTAGATCCAATCATTGCGGGATGCATTAATGGAATCTTCTGAATTGCAATGGGAGGTCCTGAATGCTTATCGAAGGTCCTGAGTTGTAATCGGAGGTCCTGAATTGTAATCGGAGGTCCTGAATTGTAATCGGAGGTCCCGAATTGTAATCGGAGGTCCTGAATGCTTATCGAAGGTCCCGAATGCTAATCGGAGGTCTTGAATGGTAATCGGAGGTCCCGAATTGTAATCGGAGGTCCTGAATTGTAATCGGAGGTCCAGAATTGTAATCGGAGGTCCTGAATGCTTATCGAAGGTCCTGAATGCTTATCGAAGGTCCTGAATGCTTACTGTATGCCGTTAATGTGTAAGGTTTAGGTACACTAAGTATGCACTACTTATACCCTATCTACGAACTAACCGCTGCCTGTTAATATTCTCTGTTAGTGTGCCGTTATTGTTCCGTTAGTATGCACACTTAGGGCACAGTTAATGTCCTAAACGCAAGTGATCATACTGAGTTAGTATACCGTTAAGGTGTCGTTAAGGTATTTTGCACAGAATGCATGCACTAACGGCACACTTACGTCACACTAACTGCCTGTTAATGCTCACAGTTAGTATGTCGTTAAGGTGACGTTAAGGTATGTTGCACAGAATGCATGACCTAACGGCACACTAACGTTGCGGTTAGTGTGCCCTTAGAGTACGTACATGCACACTAACGCGCCGTACTCTTATATAGTTAGTGGATCTTTAGCGTACTGTACCGTTAGTGCGCGTACTAACATTTTCTAAATGGTAGCCCCCCCATGGTCCCTTCCGAGACCCATTACGAGACCCCTTTGATGGGTCCCACTATCGGTCCCCCTCACCTCCTCCCCGCGCCCTTGTTTGTCCCTCGAGGCATGTGGAACTTAAATTGTGTGCATTCCTTGGGGTTGGGGTAGATCCATTCTTTGCGGGATGCATTAATGGAATCTTCTGAATTGCAATGGGAGGTCCTGAATGCTTATCGAAGGTCCTGAGTTGTAATCGTAGGACCTGAAATGTAATCGGAGGTCCCGAATTGTATTCGGAGGGCTTGAATTGTAAACGGAGGTCCTGAATGCTGGGATGCTTTGAATATGGCTTTGGGCGCACACTCGGCTGGGCACTGCCGAGAGTGCGCCCACCTCGAGGCGATCAGGGATTCAACCTGAGCTGACCGGTGGCGAACCGGTCAGGCTGCCGCCCCTATCACCTGAGACGTGCTGTGCGAGATGCTACAACGGAAATACAGTGTATGCCTATGCGTATGTGCGAGATGCTGTAGTGATCACAATGTGTGTGCTTGTGCGTATGCTTATGGTGGGATGCTTTGAATATGGCTTTGGGCGCACACTCGGCTGGGCACTGCCGAGAGTGCGCCCACCTCGAGGCGGTCAGGGATTCAACCTGAGCTGACCGGTGGCGAACCGGTCAGGCTGCCGCCCCTATCACGTGAGACGTGTTGTGCGAGATGCTACAACGGAAATACAGCGTATGCTCATGCGTATGTGCGAGATGCTGTAGTGAGCACAATGTGTGTGCTTGTGCGTATGCTTATGGTGGGATGCTTTGAATATGGCTTTGGGCGCACACTCGGCTGGGCACTGCCGAGAGTGCGCCCACCTCGAGGCGATCAGGGATTCAACCTGAGCTGACCGGTGGCGAACCGGTCAGGCTGCCGCCCCTATCACCTGAGACGTGCTGTGCGAGATGCTACAACGGAAATACAGTGTATGCCTATGCGTATGTGCGAGATGCTGTAGTGATCACAATGTGTGTGCTTGTGCGTATGCTTATGGTGGGATGCTTTGAATATGGCTTTGGGCGCACACTCGGCTGGGCACTGCCGAGAGTGCGCCCACCTCGAGGCGGTCAGGGACTCAACATGAGCTGACCGGTGGCGAACCGGTCAGGCTGCCGCCCCTATCACCTGAGACGTGCTGTGCGAGATGCTACAACGGAAATACAGTGTATGCCTATGCGTATGTGCGAGATGCTGTAGTGAGCACAATGTGTGTGCTTGTGCGTATGCTTATGGTGGGATGCTTTGAATATGGCTTTGGGCGCACACTCGGCTGGGCACTGTCGAGAGTGTGCCCACCTCGAGGCGGTCAGGGACTCAACCTGAGCTGACCGGTGGCGAACCGGTCAGGCTGCCGCCCCTATCACCTGAGACGT
>LGRX02021154.1:4515-25086 GCA_001247695.2 Cymbomonas tetramitiformis
TTAAGTGACCCAACCCCCAAGCTGGGATGCGTGTTTAGGGAGTGGTAGATGGAGAGGGTGGCACCCACCATGCAAGAAGATGACACCCTCGGAATGCTCGTCTTCCTGCCTTTCACGATATATCAGCTCCCTGGGGGTTCCCGGCCACCAACCCAGTCCTCGCGCTGTCAACTCCTGCGGCAGCTGCTGCGAAACCGTACTGGGCTCGATGGGCCGAATGTGGCATGGTAGGAGAGCGCTGCCAGGATACCCAGAAAGGGGCTGAAGGGGGATAGGTGGGTATAGCATCAATTGGCATTTCAGACGTTGAGGGAGGATGAAGGGGGATGGGGATGGGCGCTGGGCCTGGGGCCCTTAAGGTCGGGCACGGCACCTTGTGGCACTCAGGATGAACCAGTTGCGCTTCCAGATCTGCCACCCCCTCTCCCCAGGCGGGAGCACCCCGATCAGATGAAACAAGGACATTTTCACGTGGCAAAGGGGCGTATCAATGAGGGTGGCGACAGAGAGAGGATGCCATACCGAGCACCCAGGAGTACAAAGAACGTGGGTAAGAGTCCACAGGAATGTGGGGGGGGGTCAGTCGGAAGAGGCATGCCAGGGGGCTCAGGAGTCTGTCGGAAGAGGTGCCAAAGGGGGGTCAGGAGTCTGTCGGAAGAGGCATGCCAAGAGGGGGTCAGTCGGAAGAGGCATGCCAGGGGCAGTCAGGGGTTAGCGAGGCGGTTGGAAGGGGGGCGCACCTTGAGGACCTCGGACTGTCGCCAGAGGTAACCCTCGCGGACAACGGGGAGGGTGAGCACGCCAGGAGAGGCCGGGCTTGGCGGGGAGGACATCGACCGCCACGTGGAAGGTGTTCGCGCTGGGGTGGAGACATCGCTCGACTCGGGGCACTCACCGAAGGATATCTACGGGGACCCCGGTCCGCTTGTGCGTGAGACCTCGGCCTCGCGCAAGAGGCCGTCAGAACATGCGGCTCTCACAAGGCGAGCCAGTTTTAACTGAGAGGCCACACACTACTAATCTCGAGGCCTAGATCCACGAAGCAAAGGAGCTGCAATGAAACACGCTACTTTCTATGCGACTTGCCGGATCTCTTCCCGTCGCCGAACGAAATTTGTCGGAGCAGGGGCAGGGCACCAAAAGCAGGCGGCACGAGGCACCCAGGTCAGGGGCGACACGTGGCACCCAGGTCAGGGGCGACACGTGGCACCCAGGTCAGGGGCGGCACGAGGCACCCAGGTCTGAGTGAAGGAGGTCGCTGCACCTCCTCGCCTTCGCAGCCGGGCCTTCCCTTGGACACTGGGGTGGAGAACTCCGCCGCGGCGTGGCACAGGCCGCTTGTGTGGCGGAGGGCGTAGATGTTGATAGCTCGAGTGAAGTCCCTCGCGTGGAGCTTCGGGTTGACTGCAGAATCTGCGGGGCGGGCCAAGCCTGAGAGTCCCGAGGCGCTCATGCAGATGGCCAGGCCAGGCAAGGATGCTCGAAGTGTGGAGGTGCTAGCAGGTAAGTGGCAGGATCGGAGAGGGCGCCCCTCAGCAGATTTGAAGACGAATAACTAAGAGACTGATCGTGCGTATTTGCGCGCAGTGTGCGAGGTTCACGGAACGGTTTCAACTCTTATTCAGCCGCGCGGCGCGGACGGACTGCACCTGAGTTTCTGCGCTCCATGATGAGGCGGACGTTGCCCTCGATGCACTCCATCAGGCTCTTGAAGTCTTGCCCGTGCAGCGCGATCTCGCTCGGCTCGGCCCCGGGCACCACCAGGTAGCAGCTCTCCTGATCGGTGTCGAGCGTCCACTGCGGAGTTACAACCCCGCGTGTGAGCCCCGTGCATGGCCGGACAACTACAGCCAGCGGTATGTGCAATGGGGAGGCGGTTGAAGCTTGAAAAGATTGCCCGATCAGATAGTTTTCAAGCAATATTTCTGGTGTGAAGGATTTCACTGCTCGTATCAAGGTCCCGCAAAAATCAACGAGCCGGCATGAGAGGAGAAACTTTTAAAAGCATATACACGCTCCACGCGCTTTCGCGCCCTAACTACTGCTTTCATGCTGGGCACTGCATAGTATTGTAAGAACCAAACTGAACAATTGGAAGATCAAGCGCGGAAAGACCCAAGGTGCACGGCTGCGCGCGGACTATTGTTTGCTTGAAATCATATCTGAGGTTTCTAGAGGAGGGTTTTGAGAATTCGGGCAGCTGTTGCAGACAAGACTTCAGTTTACGTTTACACCCTTTTCCCAACATACACTGAAATATTCCGAAAGCCGGAGACGAAATAAACCAAGACGAGTAACCCAAAACTTAGCTACTCACCGCTTGAATCCTGTAGAAAGGGATTTCGACGATTTCGAAAGTTCCAACCAAGTGTAGTCCTGCACAAGTCACATTCGAGTGAAGAAGATGTAGAGTCTCTGAAACAAGAGTTTTTTCAAACAATCTTCGAATCACTCAGAATGATCGTAGCAAATTCACGTCGATGCGTGAAGGTTGGAACTGAATTACGGAGCGTATGCATACTGTTGACTGCAATTTAATTTTAACTTCGACTGGGTTCGACCAGAGCGCATGCCAGCCGTGAAAAAAGCAAGTAAGATTAACGATTTCACTAACCTTCACTGTCTACCTCAACCATTACGTCATCAATTTTTACGTCAGCTTCGTCCCAAAGCTGTAAACAAATGTGCCTCTTGTTAGACAAGTCCCTTTGCACGCTCCATAGTCAGTGCATACAAAGTATTTCACGAAATTCCAAACGCTGTAACCATCACCTGCATAGCAAAAAGATTTTGCGTCGTTTTAACCTTGATGCTCGCAGGAACGCTGGTCGACCTCGCTTTACTCGACATGACTTTCTCAAGGGTTACTACGGACTTGGAGCATAGGATGTTTGGCAGCAATTCGCGGCAACGATTCTACTAGAAATATACGTATTATGTCTGTCCGAAATAGCGTTAGTGGTCTAGGGCGTGAAATAAGCAGCAAAAGGGAAATTGTTATGAGTTCCGTGAAACCATTACCACCCGAACGGACCTTGCGAATAATGCTTGGGAAACATTTACATTATCGTCAGCTGAAAAGCTGATCTGATTGAACTGTGTTTTTTCATGGATTTTCCTTGTATTTTCTTGGGACGGGGCATCTTTGACGTGGACCAGTAACCTGAGCGAATTTCAAAATAATAGCTCTACTATAAAGCCAGCAATAAACTATAAAGGGTCATGCGATGGATGCCATGCCAATACACTGGAGACAGTGTCACTCTGTGACTGTATCGACTTGACACTATCGACTATGTGTACTAGCGCTGTTTTTTACATAATAATTATATAATCGTGATGCTAATAGCCTAATACTTATACTAAAAAAGTAAAAATACTGAAAATGCTGTAGAAAGTTCAAAGTAATAAAGTATAGACTATAAGTATTCACTACTGTACTATTAACTATAACGGATCTCGATCCGACTCGATTGACTGTGTTGTGTCACATGTATCCTGTTGCTGTATCGGTGTATGTGTCACTTATGTGTCTCTGTGTGACTCAGTCGTCTGTGTAACTCCTCTCCGATCTTTTCGATCCGATGTTTCATCGGACGATCAGGCATCGAGCTTCGGACGGGAGGTCCTGTCGCGTGCTCGCGTCGCGTCGCGTCGTCCCGTGCCGGATGCCGGCATGCCGGATGCCGCTCGGCTGCCGCTGCCGTGCCTCATCCCGTCTCCCGTCACGTGTTGCTGTTGCCGCTGCCGTCTCGTGCCATCCCCTCCCATCTCTCGTCTTTCTCATGCGTCGTCTGTCGTTTATCTTCATATAATACTAGGCGGATCGATCTCAAAAAGAGATCTCCACTAGGCCATCTGACCGTAGGATCATGTGCGCGACAGTGTTTCGCTTTTTGCGTCCCAACATGCCATGCCATAACGCGTGGGTGGCGTCGCGGTAAATGTACGCGACTGCAGTGGCACTGTCATCGTTAGCGTCTGGCGATCGTGAGATCGGAAGTTCGTGTGTGTCGCCCGTTGGGATTCGCGCTTTGCTGCTGCTGCTGATTAAGTAAGGTAAGTAAGTAAGTAAGTAAGGTAATTTGGCCAGGTTCCAAATCATAAGGAGCAGAGGTATAAAATTAAATGGCGTCAGGTCACGTCCATTCTTTTCTGAAAGAAATTAGGTTTGTAGAACGCTTAACTTGCGGTCTATAACATTCGATTGAAGTTCTCGTGTCGTCACACACGACAGGACACCGCCTTACGCTTTATAAGCTTTCGACGATGGAAGCCTCGCAAGACGGCGAACCGTGACGCGACAGCGTAAAACATCCTGGAGTGTAGCTTGGGCGGAATTGCGCCTGATAGCCACATCGTCGAGGACGGCTTTCGCTGCGCACTGCGGGAGGCGGACGGTGGCCCAAACCAACCACTCCCCAAGATGTCGTCAGTGTCGACCTTTTCCGGGTGTTGACAGCGCCAGGCAGCTGCAATAAGCTCTCCTCAAGGACATCTGATGATTGCACCCTTGTACGATCTCCGAAGCGCGGCTACCAGATTCACCTAGGCCAGATCTTGAAGACGTTTGTTGCACATGGGCTCGCTTCATCTCTGCGCGAGGGCGCTGCCTCCGCAAGACACGCTCGCGGCTGCAACTGATATCAAACGCTGCCGAGCCCTCTTTCAGCCGAGCAACTCACCGCGGCAAGGTTTTCCGGACGGGTCGAGCTTGAGTGGCTTTACATACGAGCAGTCTCACCTCTTCCATTTGCCAAGAGGGACAACCAACGCTCACGGCCTCTGGCATCAAGGCCGCCGTGGGGGCATCGAAGGGATAAGGCGGAAGCCGTCGCACGGGTATCGACGCCTAAGGCCTCTTCGATGCCTTTCCCTCGATGATTCGGGCTCAACTATCCGCCGAGCACGCGGTAACCAAGACGCGCGCCGCCCTGTCGGAGGAGACCAACAAGACGACCCGTGCCTCGCCTCGCGACCCGACGCCGAGAACGACAATCGGAGTGCATTCGGATGGGCACAGCAAACGCAGGACCGCGCAAGGGCCTTGCAGGCTTCCCGGCGGGCGGTGGTGGAGCCACAGCCCCCCCGGCGTTCCGCTAAGAAACCGACGGCGAGGCGACCGCGAAACCGGAAGGCACAAAGCGCTTCGGTAAAGGATGCAGAGGCTAAGGTGTAACCCTTCTTCTAATTGTCTCCCCTGGGCGTTGAACCACTAAATACCTCGTCGATATTCAAGTGATCTTCTAGTGGCGATGCGCTGTGCATCGTCTTCCGTCAGGCGTTTATCGTTGGAGCACCTTGCAGATGGTACTCTGTACCCTTCGCATGCCGGATTACACGTTGGCACTTTGCTCTACGCGTTCCGCGAAGCACACTGCTCAAGATATGGCATGGACGTGTGTGTGTGTGTCTCCTTAGGGGACTTGTGTTCGTTGACCGGGATACGAGGCACTGGCACCTCGTTGCTAACGGGGACAGCCGCTGGTTGGAAATGTGTGAATGGGTGCGGCTGCCCCCATGGTACCTTTCTGGCGGGTACTGCCTCTTGAGGAATAAGGCAGACTAGTCTGCTCTCTCTGCAAGGAGAGGCAGGGCGGGGTGGCAGCCTCATTTGGTGTCCTCCCTTGATCTCTGCAAGGAGAGGCAGGGCGGGGCGGCAGCCTCACTCTGTGTCATCTCTTGATCTCTGCGGGGAGCGCCTCGGTGCCCGCTTTCGGTTTATGCTTTAGTGCATTTGACATTGGTTTGCATTCATCGACCAACAGGTTCCATTCATCGACCGTGAAGCCATCGGGGGGCATGCTGGCAGGATTCGCGCACTCTCATACCTAGGAATCAACATGCAGAGTTGCGTGAAGTTGCGCAATCTCACATGTTTGGTGTTGACGAGTTTAATCGACTCATGCGGGAGTCAACATGCAGAGTTGCGTGAAGTTGCGCAATCTCACAAGTTTGATGGCGATCAGAACATACATCCATCTATCCATACTGCATTGCCTTTGGTTTGAGATGTGTGTCCGTCGGTGGTATCTTGTCACGGCCCCGCCCTATTCCTGAATGCTGGGATGATGGTGGGCTGGCTTCTGTCGGCGGGCCTCAAGCCGTTCAGTGTGTGTATCCTTAGAGCAATCCATCTGTTTTGGGGGTGGAACCGAGTGCTCACGGATTCGTTGTCCTTCACCTCGTACAAAGTTACTAGTGCATCGGTATTCGGGCGATCCTGTTTGGAGTGTCTATCACTTTTGTCATGTTTCAAGTGCAGTGATGTATAACTTTCTTTTGGTTGGTTCCCATCAAAGTCGGATGATTCCAAAGGCTAGGGGGGTGCCTGGAGGCTGCAGGCTCCAGTACCTGCGGATGCCATGGAACGCACGGATTAAGGGTGTGGGATGGAGTCCGCACCTACCTGCATGTTTAAACTTTTAACTCACAATTTTGTGCACTGCCTTGCATAAGTGTCGGGACACCGTTTACTTGTTGTAATATGCTCCATCTTGTGGTCGGGCCTTTGGGAGCTCCTCCTGTTTCCCGGTGTAAGGTTAGCCTCGCTTCAACAGTCAAGCCTGTAGCTACCAGGCTTTGAAGGACACGTGTGTGGGTGTTCAACTCCTGAAACCCGGGTCCTAGTGCGATATGCCGCAGTTTCTTCTGCTGCGCGTCGTGCTTTGCCAAAAGACTTCTAACCTGCTGCACGAATCTTCAGTATGTTAGTATGACACGCCCCGACCTATTCCCGCAAACGGATACATGACTTTGCAGAGATGCTCGGCCTGACTTAGCTCGGCGTGCCTCATGCCACTCGATGTGTGTGACGCCCTCGCAGGCGCCCTCTGGCTCCGGCAAACCCGGGGCACCTAAGACCTCGCGCCCTCCACCAAGCCCCGATCCGGCAAGGGCGGCTCTCGGAGCCAGCGGGCAGTCAACAGCAGAAGCGCAGGCCTTCAGCCGCGAACTCACCGCTTCCCAGAAGATCCCTGAGGTGAGTGGCGCCGCCGCACTGTGCAGGCACCGGAGAGGCCTGGTGCGATGGCGCAGGGACAGCTGGCTGCTGCTGACCGGGGGCCCGCCGGCCGCCAAACTCAGGGAGCGCACGGAGCTCTGGCTGCTGCTGACCTGGGGCCCGCCGGCCGCCAAACTCAGGGAGCGCACGGAGCTCTGGCTGCTGCTGACCGGGGGCCCGCCGGCCGCCAAACTCAGGGAGAGCACGGAGCACTGGCTGCTGCTGACCGGGGGCCCGCCGGCCGCCAAACTCAGGGAGAGCACGGAGCACTGGCTGCTGCTGACCGGGGGCCCGCCGGCCGCCAAACTCAGGGAGCGCACGGAGCACTGGCTGCTGCTGACCGGGGGCCCGCCGGCCGCCTGGTCTGGTTGGAATGTATAGGCGGGTTCACAAAAGGGGCGTGCCGTGGTGTTGGTAGGGGCGGCACGCTGCGAAACCCGCTGAGGTGGCTGACGCCATGGCTGACATCCGGTGCTGTCTGCTCCGCGGCACAGGTGCTTGAGTTGTGCGAGAAAGCTGGCGTCGCGCGTATCTCTGTCCCCAACGTTTCGGCGGCCCTCCAGCGCCTCGCGCAGCTCGCCCGGCGCCGCAAGATGCGCCGACTGGAGCGCCGCATGCTGGTGAGCCGTCCGTGCACCCGGGAGTGCCCTTGCCCCGATAAGGCGGCACAGGGAGCTGCCTGCGGCGCTGACCTGTTGCAGCTCGAGCCGCGGCTCTTGCCTACAGCGTTGTGACCACTCACAATCCACGCCGTGCATCCTGCCCGGACGGTGGCTCAAGGAGGACGATGGGTGCTTAGAGAGTGGATGGGGGGGAGGCGGCGGACTTGCCAGAGCCGCGGGACTGTGGCGGCAGATCTCGTGCGGCGAGCGGCAGAGGCAGCTGAAACCAGTGCCGCGATGGACCGGGCGGCGCCAGTCATGAGTTCACGAGCGGTGGTGACGGTGCTGTGGTCTCTGGCAGTGATGGATGCCTTTCAGGTTCGACCCCGCCAAGTGGCACCAACCCTGTGCGCACAGCATCTCAACCCGCTTCCAAATCGGCGCCACGTCATCACTGCACCAGCCGTGGGAAACTGCAACCTGGTGATCTGGGCGCAATGTGAGTATGGTGCTGCCGTGCTCCCGACACGAGGCGTATATCAGGTGCCTGGCAACAGCTCAGCAGGATCTGTTTGGTTCCTTCCCACAGCGTGACTGCTCCGTGTGGGGAACGCTGAGAGCATTCCTGCTGGCAGGTTCACCCGAAGGAGGTTTCGGCACTGCTCCAATGGGCGGGGCTCGGCGCCAAGGCCTTCAATCCCCTCGAGGTGCGCCCCTCGCCGGGCAACACAGATCCACTTTTACAGGAGCGGCCTTGAGCTTGTGCGGCACAGCACCATACACGATTGAACTGTGACACCTTTCTCTCGCGCTCTCTGTGTGCACGCGGTTTTGGGAGGCGGTTGTCCCTGTGGTGCCATGCTGGCGGGCACTGGCTCTTGGAGGGCTCGGTGGATTCGTCTGCCTTTGCTGCAAGAACAGGCAGAAGGTGGTGAAGTCCACCTTCTGTGTTTTCCCTTGAGTTTTGTGGGGAGCACTTAGGTGCCCGCATGTTTTCATTGTTTGACATGGGGTGTGCATGCCGTGGGGTGTGACTGCATTCATGGCATAACCATGGACCAACGGGTCCCATCCATCGACGGTGAGCCACTGGGGGGCATGCCAGCAGGGTCCGCTTACTCCGTAACCCAGAGACCAACAATTGTTGGGCAATGATCGGTCACATCGTATCATCTTTCCATGCTGCTTTGCATCTGGGTTGGGAATATGTATGAGTGGGTGGTATCTTGTCACGGCCCCGCCCTGCTCCTGATTTGCTTCTCACATCCACTGGGATGATGTTGGGCTGGCTTTTCTCGGCTGATCTCATGCCATTCAGTGTGCGTGTGCCTCTCTACCTTTCTGGCGGGTACTGCCTCTTTGAGGGCGTCGGAGATTCGTCTGCGGCTCGCTCTTTCTCTGTCCAGTGCCTTGGGGCTTTTTCACCTGCCGGGGGACTGGTGATCAACGGCCACGTTGTGGGGTACTGGCATCTCGTTGTTAACGGGGACGGCCACTGGAGTGCTTTGGAGCACTGGGGTGCTTTGGATGATGGGATGTGGCTATCCCTGTGGTATCTTTCTGGCGGGTACTGCCTCTTTGAGAGCGTCGGGGATTTTTCTGCGGCTCGCTCTTTGGGAGTGTCTTGGATTCGTCTGACGCTTGCTCCCTCTCCGTGTCCATTGCTTCATGGTCATTACACGTGCGGGGGGACTCGTTCTTTGACCCAGATGTGAGGTACTGGCGCGTCGCTGTGAACGGGGACGGCCGCCGGATGGAAGTGGGTTTTGGGGCGGTTGTCCCTGTGGTGCCATTCTGGCGGGCACTGCCTCTTGGAGAGCTCGGTGGATTCGTCTGCCTTTGCTGCAAGGAGAGGCAGAGGGTGGTGAAGTCCACCTTCTGTGTTTTCCCTTGATTTTTGTGGGGAGCACTTAGGTGCCCGCATGTTTTCATGGGGTGTGCATGCCGTGGGGTGTGACTGCATTCATGGCATAACCATGGACCAACGGGTCCCATCCATCGACCGTGAGCCACTGGGGGGCATGCAAGCAGGGTCCGCTTACTCCGTAACCCAGAGACCAACAATTGTTGGGCAATGATCGGTCACATCGTATCATCTTTCCATGCTGCTTTGCATCTGGGTTGGGAATATGTATGAGTTGGTGGTATCTTGTCACGGCCCCGCCCTGCTCCTGATTTGCTTCTCACATCCACTGGGATGATGTTGGGCTGGCTTTTGTCGGCTGATCTCATGCCATTCAGTGTGTGTGCCTCTCTCTACCTTTTGTCGGCTGATCTCATGCCATTTAGTGTGCCTCTCTCTCTCTGTGTGTATGGAACTCTGTGCGGCCTACACTCTGAAAACAAGGTCCCTGCCTGGCGACCAATTCCACCTCAGTGTCAATGGACGAGCAAGCTTAGGCTGACTTTTAGCAGGACGCCGGGCGAATCACCAATCTAATGTGGCATGGGAGTTGGCAGGTGTCCAATCTGACCTGGGCGCTGGGAACGGCGCGCCACATGCCTCCGAGTGATTTGTGGGGGACTCTGTGGACGGCAGAAGGTGCAGCACGCATGTCTCACAGCGGCGCCCCATGTAGTAACGAAAACGCTCATAATGAGCCCTGCATTTGATCCGTCGCATAAAGGGATCCTGTCCTGGGGCCGGCCATGGGGCCGCACGCCACATGGCGCACTTCTGAGTTGCAACGCTTGGGGGACCTCACCAGGGTGCTGCCGGGGGCTCGCCTCTCAGGAAGGCTAAGCAGTATGAACGGCGGCCAGGCGGCTGCGTGCCTCTGGGGGTGCGCTCAGCTGGGCAACGCCAGCTCCGCAGTGAAAGAGGCCGTCCTGCAGTGGGACCCAGTAGCATCGATGAGCGCTGCACAGATGCTGACCTGCTTGTGGTGAGTGGCATCGATGAGCACTGCACAGATGCTGCCCTGCTTGTGGCGGGTGGCATCGATGAGCGCTGCACAGATGCTGACCTGCTTGTGGTGAGTGGCATCGATGGGCGCTGCACAGATGCTGACCTGCTTGTGGTAGGTGTCATCGATGAGCGCTGCACAGATGCTGCCCTGCTTTTGGCGGGTGGCATCGATGAGCGCTGCACAGATGCTGACCTGCTTGTGGTAGGTGTCATCGATGAGCGCTGCACAGATGCTGACCTGCTTATGGTGAGTGGCATCGATGAGCGCTGCACAGATGCTGACCTGCTTGTGGTAGGTGGCATCGATGAGCGCTGCACAGATGCTGCCCTGCTTGTGGCGGGTGTCATCGATGAGCGCTGCACAGATGCTGACCTGCTTGTGGCGGGTGGCATCGATGAGCACTGCACAGATGCTGACCTGCTTGTGGCGGGTGGCATCGATGAGCGCTGCACAGATGCTGACCTGCTTATGGTGAGTGGCATCGATGAGCGCTGCACAGATGCTGACCTGCTTGTGGTAGGTGGCATCGATGAGCGCTGCACAGATGCTGCCCTGCTTGTGGCGGGTGGCATCGATGAGCACTGCACAGATGCTGACCTGCTTGTGGCGGGTGGCATCGCTGAGCTCTGCACAAGTGCTGCCCTGCTTGTGGCGGGTGGCATCGATGAGCACTGCACAGATGCTGACCTGCTTGTGGCGGTTGGCAGGGCGCTGGCGGTGCTCGACATGACATCGACCCGCGTGTTCTCCGACCTCTGGCGCGACATTGGCCGGGAGCTTTGTGCGGTGGCTCCCGGAAACCATGCCGGTGTGCCAGCCTACCAGCTTGCTCAGCTCCATCAGGCAAGCTCCCAGAGCTGTCGGTACATGCTTGTGTACCGCCACGTCAGCCATGGTGGCTTGATGGGGTGACGAAGGGCAACGGGATAGTGAAGGGGTGTGAAGATGCTTGCCAGGGGGGTGAAGATGCTTGCCAGGGGTGTGAAGATGCGTGCCAGGGGTGTGAAGATGCGTGCCAGGGTTGTGAAGATGCTTGCCAGGGGTGTGAAGATGCGTGCCAGGGGTGTGAAGATGCGTGCCAGGGTTGTGAAGATGCTTGCCAGGGGTGTGAAGATGCGTGCCAGGGTGTCAAGTTGCGTGCCAGGGGTGTGGACGATGCGTGCCAGGGGTGTGAAGATGCTTGCCAGGGATGTGAAGATGCGTGCCAGGGTGTGAAGGTGTGTGGGATGTGAAGATGCGTGCCAGGGATGTGAAGTTGCGTGCCAGGGGTGTCAAGTTTGCGTGCCAGGGGTGTCAAGATGCTTGCCTGGGATGTGAAGATGCGTGCCAGGGGTGTGAAGGTGTGTGTCAGGGATGTGAAGATGCGTGCCAGGGATGTGAAGATGCGTGCCAGGCGTGTGAAGATGCTTTACAGGGTGTGGAAGATGCGTCCCAGGGGGTGAAGATGCGTGCCAGGGTGTCAGGATGCTTTGCTGAGGTGAAGATGTGTGCCAGGGGGTGTGAAGATGCGTGCCAGGGGGTGTCAAGATCGTCCCAGGGGGTGAAGATGCGTGCCAGGGGTGTCAGGATGCTTGCCAGAGGGGTGAAGATGTGTGCCAGGGGTGTGAAGATGCGTGCCAGGGTGTGAAGATGCTTGCCAGGGGGTGTGAAGTTGCGTCAGGGGTGTGAAGGTGTGTGTCAGGGATGTGAAGATGCGTGCCAGGGGTGTGAAGATGCTTGCCAGGGGTGTGAAGATGCTTGCCAGGGGTGTCAAGTTGCGTGCCAGGGGTTGTCAAGATGCTTGCCTGGGATGTGAAGTTGCGTGCCAGGGGTGTGACGATGCGTGCCAGGAGTGAAGATGCGTGCCAGGGGTGTCAAGATGCTTGCCTGGGATGTGAAGATGCGTGCCAGGGGTGTGAAGGTGTGTGTCAGGGGTGTGAAGATGTGTGCCAGGGGTGTGAAGATGTGTGTGTCTCAGAGTGAAATGCGCTGGCTGCGCCTGGCACGAAGTGCCGCCCGAGATGACAGGGGGGCGCGGGAGGTCTGGACCGGCCAGGCGCGTCTGGCAGTGGTTCTCGATCGCCCGAAGGGAGGCGGCGTCCACCTGGATGAGCATCCGGAGGGTTTGCGTTTTGCAGCAGCTGCCAGCTGGCATGCGCAAGGCGAGGGCCTCAAGAGCGTGCGTGCACGTCTCACCGCTCTTGCCCGCATGCCTCGAACAAGCTAGTGCCCATGGCTTTGCGCCTCGGCACGCAGGGTGCTGTCAACAGGGATGCCATGGGCAGTTGTGCTGGGGGGACTGCTCCCAGCTAGTCCCTCCACGCTCGCATGCCTCCCGCAAACTCTGAAGGGCATGCCTCCCAGCTGCTCCCTCCACGCGCTCATATTCCCCCCGGCTAGTCCCTCCACGCGCCGTATTCCCCCGGCTAGTCCCTCCACGCGCCACGCCCCTCATATCCCCCTGGCTCCCTCCACGCGCTCATATCCTCGGCTAGTCCCTCCACGCGCTCATATCCCCCCCGGCTAGTCCCTCCACGCGCTCATATTCCCCAGGCTAGTCCCTCCACGCGCTCATATTCCCCCGGCTAGTCCCTCCCGCGCTCATATCCCCCCGGCTAGTCCCTCCACGCGCTCATATTCCCCCGGCTAGTCCCTCCACGCGCTCATATTTCCCCGGCTAGTCCCTCCGCGCTCATTTCCCCCGGCTAGTCCCTCCACACGCTCATATTCCCCCCGGCTAGTCCTTCCACGCGCTCATGCTTTGTGCGGAAGCGCTTTCGTCGGCGATTTCGTCGCATGCTGTGGAGTTCAATCCACTTGCACTTGAAGGCGTGTGGGCACAGATTGGGATGCGAAATCCGTGGAGGATGGGTGTGCTGCCAGGTGTCGTCCTATCAGGTTGAAGTCGAGCGCACGCTGGATACGATGGGATTGTGCGGGCACAGGGAGCTTCTCTGTGCCGGGTACAGTATCGATATCGGTCTCACTGCGCGCGGTGTGGCGCTGGAGGTGGACGGGTGTGGTTTCCCTTCCTTCTCCGGTCTCCCTCGCTCCGTCCCTGATACCTCCTAATGCCTCACTCGTTCTTCACACCGGGACAAGGAAATATTAGTTTGTGCATGGGGCTAAAGAGATTCTTACCCGAAGCTGACATGTTGCGGATCTGCCGACTGTCGTTGATTATTTCTGCAGTCTTGGAGGTTGATACGAGCTCGGTGCAGCTGAGAAGTGGCATGGGTGTGGCACACAGGCCGAGCCACTTCCTCGTGAATCTTCCCACAGCAATCGGAGGCCCGACGCAGATGAAGCATCGCCACCTTGAGGTCGCCGCTGCGCGCTCTTTCCCGTTGTCCGTCCCTGCCTCGCTAACAGTGCTGGAAGGCAGGATCGCATGCTCATGAACGGTGGGTGGCTTTGAGTGGTCCAGGCAATGGGCTGGAAAGTTCTATCTGTGCCATACCTCGAATGGGACCGTCTCTCTGGCATAGGAGAGCAGGTAAGGGCAATGCGTGTGTTTACCTGCCGCTTTTCACATCCACTGGGATGATGATGGGCTGGCTTTTGTTAGCCGATCTCATGCCGTTCAGTGTGTTTACCTGCCGCCTCCCTCACTCGGCATATCTGTTTATTTCGTTCCGGCTCGCCATGAATCCATGCAATTGCGTGTTGTTGCATTTGTTTTTGGGTGACGGATCAAAATGTGCGTCAAGAGGTGCATCCATATGGTTGGTGCTGGGCCGTATGAACGATGCAAATTGGTGGGATTGGTGTGCCAGCGGGTATATATACAGCAACAATTGGATGCAATCGGCTGCGGGGCGGTGAGCGAAACAAACGCGCAAGGCTGAGTTTGCGTCGAACGGATTCCTTCCATCAGGCAGCAGAGATACAACAGGGAAGCTCTGCTTTCAAAATTTGCTTGAGGCATGTGCAGAACGCCACGTATGCAAAGAATTGTGAGGGCCTGCTCTTTGGCTAGTACCTGCAGCTGAATCACAGCACACCGTGTAATTGTATGTTGTACAACCCACCATTGTGGTCACTGCTATAGCCTCTCGTCCACCCTGCTTTGGAAGGAGGTCATGAATCGGAGAGCTGCGCCCCATTTGTTCTTTGGTGAAAAGGAGGCAATCACAATGCAAGATGAAGTTTATGTATCTACCCAATTATGTATTTGCATGAATTTGGAATTTCCAATCACAAAGAGTCATGTGCAGGTGTGATGCTGAGGTTTAGGTTTGCGAACATATTTGCTGTTACTGAGATTATACATCGACCTTACGGTAGAGGTAGAGCAATAGATATCGAAGAGTTCGATACATAAATCAGATTGAATGTATATCGATATCAATCGACTTTCTTTGATCGAACGCGTATTCATGAATGCTCAGTAAACTACTATATTGTGTGACAGATGCTTCTGAGGATTAATTCAAGCCAAACTTGAAGCTGGCCAAGGAAACACACCATGACCAAAGGCGCACCTTCCACACACATTAGACACTTACCGCACACTCGCATAGGGAAGCATAGGAGATAGATGCGATGCTAGTAGAAGCCGGAACAGGATGCAAACTATTACAAATCCATGCAATAGACGATCTATATGGACGAGGGCATGATTTCAGCCTGCCATGTCGTACACACGCCTCAAACAATGGATAAAAGGGAGCGACATCTTTAAGATCCAGTTATCAATTTGATCTCGGAAGGCCATACGTGTACCGCCTGAGAATAAACATTCCTATTACACACACACACACACACACAAAGAGGTATCAGAAACTTTATTGTACGGTTCACATCCCACAATTGAAAGGTCAAAGGCACAGCAAACAAACAAACTCCTCCAAATGTCAAAACAACTACCTAGATAAACATCATGCAAATTCCCAGCGTTCACCCATGCTGATAATCTTGACTAGCTGCAAGCAATTCCCTAGCCCTGCGAGCCGTGCAATAAGGCAACCACCATCCGCTGCAGCCAATATGTCGAAAAGCTCTGCGTGCTCCATGTTGCATCCTCCTCCTCCTGAAACAAACGGTCTTGCCTGCGCTGTACACAACTGTCGAAGAACTTCCGCGCCGATTTCCCCTAACCTCAAAAAAGACTCCATCGCAAAAGGCACAAGCGTGTGAGGTCAGATTGGCCGGTGCAGTGCCCTCTTGGCTCGCTCATGTACCGCCGCAGCCCGCACGGCTCCCGCGCAGCCCGGTCCACACACACACACACACACATATATATATTATCACTCTTAAAATACCATCACACCATATACAAATGTATTGATATAATGACACCATGTAACCTTACAATAAAGTTTCTGATCTAAATTATATACAACGTATATATATTATACATTATTGTTATTATCCGGCGGAAAGTCGCGTCGTTTTGCTCTCGCTAGTATGATTTGACATAATCATGTATATAATTGTATATTAAGTGTTTAACATAGTCTAACCACGGTGTAACGCCCCGAGCATTGCCTGCCGATCCGCTACAACATTGGACATTCGATGTACATGTTTATACTAGTCTATGCAATTCAGATTTATTTACAGAATGGGCACCAATAACAGTATACTATGCAGCAGTGTTCTCCATTCCACTGAAAAGTGGTAATGGTTAAAGAACGAGATAACTTTCAGTTAAAGGAAATCCTGATGTATATATAGACTATGCTACAAATACACCTGGCATACACAAAGTCACGACTTGTTTATAAATGATCAGTGCAACTATTGCCAGTATATTGCAATTACAGGATATACCCACGCGCAGTGAACGATCCGTTCCTGACGACCACGCGCAAGTTCGGCTTCGAAACGTTATTTTCTAAGGGTGCGCGGTATCGAAACAACTGCATATATGCATGTGTTCATAACACGGCATCTATTACGCGTGTACGGATAGCCATTACGTGATGCATGCTACCATAATCTGAATGCAGTATGCAGCGATCTTCGCGCATACATACAGTATGTGTGTTTCACGTTGTGAATTGCTTCGTGTGTGGCCTTGTATGCCCCGTCGCGCCGGGACACGCGTCGTGATTAACACGGGCGCATTTAACTATCGGATGCCTATGTTTCTTGGTACAAATCACACAATGTGTGGTGGTAAGTCGGAGTGAATACTATGATAGACTAAACTACGTAGCATACACTTAGCACATAAACTTAAACTTGACATGTTTAACAAGGCATCATTCACGGTTTTACCCATGCTATCATGCAATATATTGTGCTGATAAAAAAAATCGTTAATCAATAAGATGCTTGAAATTAAACGCATGCAAGTGTCTCCAAAAATTGTTCATTCTATGAGGAAGATAGAGCTGTAATGTGGCAATTGGGATATGCTCAGAAGATGGCGAGAATTGCATGAAGGCAGGTTCCGATTCCTATTAGAAAGCTTCCTGAACATATAAAAGCTCCGACACCTCCGATGATAATCGAAACACCAGCCGAAAAGTAATTCTCTGCAGTCCATGCGTCTTGTTTGTTGATGTACCCCAGCGTCCACCCAGAAAATTCCCAAGGTGTAATAACCACTTTGCCATTTTTCAAGAGACTGCGGGTACGAGTAGAAAGGTGCACGACGCCCGAGCGGGTTTCTGTTCTTGCGTTGCGTAGTTGATGTCCAATTGCATTATTCTGTTTCACTATAACCTGCCACAATTCGTCCATGCGATCTTTCAGATGCGTAGATGCTCCTCTTACCCATCGCTTGGAAGATAGCCGACTGGTCCGACGATTGAATTCTGAGAGAACAGCAATTCGAGGATCCGCCAGTGTGGTTATATCATCGATATAGTCGTCATTCAACACGGGCAATTCCTTTTGGTACTGGGAGGACAAATCCCGTACTAAAGTCTGAACCAATAAACTATCGAAAATTACATGCCTTTCCATGTCGGGAACATACAATCTGGCGCCACCTTTGTTCAATGAACTAATGGCATGCTCGAAAAGATCTCTCAACTGCGCCCCTGTCAATTTGACTCCGCCTTCCTTGCGCACAGGCACTGAATTTACAGCAGTAGATCGCGAGTGGTTCACTGCAGATTCGAAACCTACAGAATCTTCCATGGTGATTGCCATAAACTGACGATGCTCGACAGCAAATTGTGACGCCTCTATTGGTATTTTCGCGACTATTTTTTCGACGTGCGCAGGTGTATACGACAACATGTTCTCGTTTGCGACAAAAACAAGTTTCTGCGGAGGAATGGTGCCCCCCTCAAACATTTCGCGATTGGAAAAGCTAGCACCCAACAATTGAACTGCGGGATCCGACGATAGCACGCCATTTGCGACAAACTTAATTTCCGTTGCTGAAATTACGGCAAAGCCGTTGATCGCCAGTCTTGTTTCTGCCAATGCGTTATTACCGCCTTCGCAATATAGTATAATCAACGTACCAACGCCATATGGAATAGCGTATACATCAATGCCATTTGACACAGCTTCAGCTGAAGCGTCGGCATGAAACACATCACGGTCAGCAAGTATGTTTGCAATCCAGGACTTCCCTGATCTGCCTTCGCCCATAACTGCGATAACATGAACTGGATGACCAGAAAATTGACGCAAATACGCATTGCCGTTTCGCAACGTTTTATCATGTTCGTCGAAATCCAGTAGCTCGAACGCAGTGTGCGGTTCTTCAATACTGACAGTGTTTGCGCGTTTGACAGCATCGTCACCACCATTGATGCAGGCGGTCACTGAAAATAAACAGCAGTAGGGGAAAATGAATAACCACATCGCGCGCAATTTGGCACCCATCACCCAGCTTTAGCAAAAATCATGGATACCGTATTTGACTATTGTAGTCCGACGAGCAAAAAGAGAAAATGCGACGAATCTGTCAATAAATCCAGGCGGAGAAACGCGAGATCAGAAAGCTCTCGGTAATTGATTTCTCTAGATTTTAAGATATGAACGATTTAAACGTGTTGTTAAGTATGGTTAACTATGGGTGGGTTGTGGAATAATGTATTGAGTATAACTTCCCCTGATGCCATTACGTAACCGTTTTTTGTTTGGACAAGTTCCAATAGGCTAAGAATGATTGCGCGGATATGATAATCCACTAAACGCATTTTGCATTTACTGAGCTCTTCTCGACCTCGCGTTCTCATGCCTTGAATGCTAGATGCAATATTGGGGAAAAAATCGGAGATGGAATCGAAGATCCCCCTCTTTTGAAAAATCGGGATATAATTCAGTCGCTCTTAACACTGTGTCATTGTCGAATTCCCCTTAACAGTGCGAAAAAATGAAGCCAGACACTGTGACACTGTACGCTGTACACGATTTTTGTCTCAGTTTTTTTTACGTCTTCATTCTTCAAATCTGAGAAATGTGTGCACGGATTCCGAAAATTCAGTCGCTCTTAACACTGTGTCATTGTCGAAATCCCCTTAACAGTGCGAAAAAATGAAGCCAGAATCGTAGGCTGTACACTGTACGCTGTACACGACACAGAGTAGAGCTGTGACACACGACACAGTGAGCTGTGACACACGACTCAGTGTGTCACTGTACACACGACACGACACGACACGACACGACACGACATGACACGACACGACACGACAGTATAAATAAAATTAAATATTGGGGAAAAAATCGGAGATGGAATCGAAGATCCCCCTCTTTTGAAAAATCGGTAAATATTGGGGAAAAAATCGGAGATGGAATCGAAGATCCCCCTCTTTTGAAAAATCGGGAAATATAATTCAGTCGCTCTTAACACTGTGTCATTGTCGAAATTCACGAATTCCCCTTAACAGTGCGAAAAAAATGAAGCCAGACACTGTGACACTGTACGCTATACACGATTTTTGTCTCAGTTTTTTTTACGTCTTCAATCTTCAAATCTGAGAAATGTGTGCACGGATTCCGAAAATTCAGTCGCTCTTAACACTGTGTCATTGTCGAAACTCACGAATTCCCCTTAACAGTGCGAAAAAATGAAGCCAGAATCGTAGGCTGTACACTGTACGCTGTACACGACACAGTGTAGCGGTAACACGACAATATAAAATCCGTTGAAGCCATTGTATAAAATATATACGACATTGTATTATACGAGTTGAAGCCATCATTTTTATCCAGCCAATTAAATCAATGTGAGCTGTGACACTGTAACACACGACTCAGTGTGTCACTGTACACACGACACGACACGACACGACACGACATGACAGTATAAATAAAATTAAATATAAATATAAAGGTCATCCATGAATGACAAGGTATGACTTCACAGTGCGGTAATAATTAAATTTCAATTATATTTAACCCAGGTCATCAGTGAATAATGAAGGGGGGGTGGGGGCTACCGCTGGGGCTCCATGCGGTTCATGCATGAATGGCAACGTATGACTTCACACGGCGTTAATAATGTAATTCAGGTCATCAGAGATAAATGGTCTGGGGGCGGAGCCTCCAGGTACCCAACCCTCCTCCTCCTCCCCGCCTCCTGCTCTTGGCCGCCTCTATTTGCCGCGGGTCTCTCACTCTTCACATGATGATGATGCGGATGATGGATACTCAGGGGGGGGTTTATTTTTTCCCCACCTGTACGTTCACGTACCCCCTATATAATAATGCCTTAGTATTAAATAAAATTAAATATTACATAATGCCTCAGTTAGATAAAGTTACATTTTTGTCTCAGTTTTTTTTACGTCTTCATTCTTCAAATCTGAGAAATGTGTGCACGGATTCCGAAAATTCAGTCGCTCTTAACACTGTGTCATTGTCGAAATCCCCTTAACAGTGCGAAAAAATGAAGCCAGAATCGTAGGCTGTACACTGTACGCTGTACACGACACAGAGTAGAGCTGTGACACACGACACAGTGAGCTGTGACACACGACTCAGTGTGTCACTGTACACACGACACGACACGACACGACACGACACGACACGACAGTATAAATAAAATTAAATATAAATATAAAGGTCATCCATGAATGACAAGGTATGACTTCACAGTGCGGTAATAATTAAATTTTAATTATATTTAACCCAGGTCATCAGTGAATAATGAAGGGGGGGG
>LGRX02021154.1:26424-50195 GCA_001247695.2 Cymbomonas tetramitiformis
GATCGCCCTTTCATTTTCTCAATCGTCATTCTCGAATCTCGATTCTTATTATTATATCGATCTGCCGTTCTGCCCTCTATATAGTTCTTTTTACGGTTTATAACATGTGATCGGATGGTATCCATACGATGCCATGGTATGGTGACTTGCGTTGGTGAGGTGGGGCGCGCACGGTCGAATAGACCTCTGCTCCTTATGATTTGGAACCTGCCCAAATTACCTTACCTTACTTACCTTACTTACCTTACTTAATCAGCAGCAAAGCGCGAATCCCAACGGGCGACACAGACGAACTTCCGATATCACGATCGCCAGACGCTAACGATGACAGTGCCACTGCAGTCGCGTACATTCACCGCGACGCCACCCACGCGTTATGGCATGGCATGTTGGGACGCAAAAAGCGAAGCACTGTCGCGCACATGATCTTACGGTCAGATGGCCTAGTGGAGATCTCCTTTTTGAGATCGATCCGCCTAGTATTCTGTGACGTTCGATATGCTCGGATAGACTTCTCCAGTATCCCGGTCGAATAGTATTCTGTGACGTTCGATATGCTCGGATAGACTTCTACAGTCTCAGCGTCAGGGCTCTACTGTTGAACTGTAGTGAGGGCTGAGGGGTGCTCTGTGACATACAGTAGTAGTCCATGTTAGGGTTTGAAATCGGTGCGGGGATTTTCACTGTACGAGCCGGGTCAAATCATATATGGTCATGGGGCGAAAAGGCTCCACGACGGGATTTGAACCCGTGGCATTCGCTTCTCTAGTGCGACGCTCTAACCAACTGAGCTACGCGGAGGATGATGATCCTTTCGCGCATTTCAGTGGTACTCGTACAGATCGGACTGTTACATATCGATGATCGACTATGTGTGTGACATCGACGACGACGTACCAACATCGCGACTGCGGGCGTCTGTCATCTTTCGATCCGTTACATATCTCCCCTCTTTAATGTGGCGTGACCTCACGACATTCGTGTCGAGTTACTTTTCAGAGGTCCGACCTCAGATGTGATGACGTGGCAGCCTGCGATGAAGCTGGGTAGCAGTTCTTGGGATGCAGCCCATCGCACCGAAGGTGCATCGCAGTTCTTGGGATGCAGCCCGAATCCACGTCATCAGCGCGGGTCACATCGTGCCCATGCATACGCGATCGTAGCGCAAGTCACATCACCGTGCCCGAGCATACGCGATCTTAGCGTAGGTCACATCGTGTGCCTTATGCCGTTACATCTGAGGCGGTTTCCAAACCGTCGCTTCGATACCAATGTTAGGGTATGAAATCGGTGCGGGGATTTTCACTGTACGAGCCGGGTCAAATCATATATCGTCATGGGGCGAAAAGGCTCCACGACGGGATTTGAACCCGTGACGTTCGCTTCTCTAGTGCGACGCTCTAACCAACTGAGCTACGCGGAGGATGATGATCCTTTCGCGCATTTCAGTGGTACTCGTACAGATCGGACTGTTACAGATCGATGATCGACTATGCGTGTGACATCGACGACGACGTACCAACATCGCGACTGCGGGCGTCAATAACGTTATTTGACATTTCGGGCATATGTCGCATGTCCCCGCATATACTTGGATTTGTATGGCAATTATAATTAGGTGTTTGTGGAAGGGGAGCATTTTCGAAACGTGTGCTGCAAATTATCAAAAGGGGGCCCTTCATTGATGGTGCTCACTGTATATACCATGTTCATCCCACGTTATGTACATACCTCTTCATCCTATGGTATGCTGTAGCACTCTAAAGGTACATATGATAACTATGAGATAAAATGATTATTGACCGTTTTATTTTTATCAAGTTATCGAATTTTGCAAAAACATCGGCATGATCTGTCTATACTTTATCATCCGCCCAAAAGCGCGAATACAATATTTTGTTGCCTTCAAATGAACAGCGTTTCTGTAAACTAAATTCTCTACAAATTCGTTATGTCTAAATTTCACGAAGTGGAACTTCGTGAGCGGAGAAGCAGCTCCGTGTGGCAATACGCCAATAATAAACAATTGGATGAATGCAAGCAAGGAACAATAGTAGAGGTTAGCATTTCACTATTCTAGCACGTATATACTATTCGCTAAAAGTAAGGGCAAATCGCACAAAAAAATAGTTAACCATGCTGATTTAAAGAAACGCACAGTGCAAGAATACATGATTTCATCAAGATCCGAGATAGTACTACGGCGGGTTTCGCGCCCAGATCCTACATCACTTGGCGCATCCACCCTTCCGCCAAGATCCCAGAGTGTTCGAGTAACCCTCCTGCCGCACCTGGTTGATGAACGGTATGTTTTGTCAATCGGCGAGTGAAAGTAAAACGACCAGCGCAAAACTTTTCAAGTCGGCTAGGCAAACCAACGCAAATGTTTGGGAATTCTTTGCGAATTGGCAAACATTGGGCGAGCGAGGTATATCATGGTCAACTAAGACCGGGGGTAACCCCGCTAGAAAAGCCCCCCCCCCCAGACGCGCTGCTACATCTTCGAACGTAAGTACACATGGCGCAACAGTTCCTACACAAATTCTAAAAACAAGATCGCAAATCTAAAACATAAAAAGCGCAGACAAGGCATGCCCACAAATAAATTGTCAAACGTCAAAACACGGAGAGGCGGTCATAGCTGTGTCTACGAAGCAATAAAAATGCCTGCATAACAGACACGCGCATAAAAGTCATGCACGCAAACTGGGCAACAATGAATCGATCCCGAGCCAGCAGCGCAGAGAAAACATGAAACTGGGGAAACCTATGAGGCCAGCGTGCCAACGAACAATAAAAAAAGGAGGCACTGGTCAGCACATCCGCCTTGACCTCTGCTCCTTATGATTTGGAACCTGGCCAAATTACCTACCTCTGACCTTTATAATCTTCACCCAAACCAAATTACCTACCTCTGACCTTTATAATCTTCACCCAAACCAAATTACCTTACCTTACCTTACCTTAGTCAATCAGCAGCAGCAGCAGCAGCAGCAGCAAGCAGCTCGAATCCCAACGGGCGATACAGTCGAATGTTCCATCTCACGATCGCCAGACGCTAACGATGACAGTGCCACTGCAGTCGCGTGTATGTACCACGACGCCACCCACGCGTTATGGCATGGCATGCTGGGAAGCAAAATGCGAAGCACTGTCGCGCACATGATCCCGCGGTCATATGATGTAATGGCGATATCCATGTTAACATCGCATGGTAATTAATGGTGCTGTCCAAAAAGATCGACGCCTAGTGGAGATCGCATATTTGTGATCGACAGCGCCTAGTACCTTACTTACCTTAGTCAATCAGCAGCAGCAGCAGCAGCAGCAGCAGCAGCAGCTCGAATCCCAACGGGCGATACAGTCGAATGTTTCATCTCACGATCGCCAGGCGCTAACGATGACAATGCCACTGCAGTCGCGTACATTTATCGCGACGCCACCCACGCGTTATGGCATGGCATGCTGGGAAGCAAAAGGCAAAGCACTGTCGCGCACATGATCCTGCGGTCATATGATGTAATGGCGAAAATGATTTAAACATCGCATGGCCGACGCGATGTTCGGAAATCAGATAGATTTGCTTTTACATTGCATAGCAGACGCGAGGATCGAGAAATGTCAAATCATTAATGGAATGGCAGACTCGATGTTCATGTTCGGATCTCTCGAGTGCGCCACGTCGGCAAGATAAATAATCCCATCCACCGTCAGATGCGCCTAGTGGAGATCTTAATTTAAGATCGACCGGGCCTAGTACTTACTTACTTACTTACCTTACTTAATCAGCAGCAGCAAAGCGCGAATCCCAACGGGCGACACACACGAACTTCCGATCTCACGATCGCCAGACGCTAACGATGACAGTGCCACTGCAGTCGCGTACATTTACCGCGACGCCACCCACACGTTATGGCATGGCATGTTGGGATGCAAAAAGCGAAGCACTGTCGCGCACATGATCCTACGGTCAGATGGCCTAGTGGAGATCTCTTTTTGAGATCGATCCGCCTAGTACAAATAACGCACACAGGCTTCTCGACAAGATCCACTGAAAGTGAGTGGACAACTTCTACAGTATATACGTTTGAAGAAACGAACCCACGGAAATCGTTTATTGTCCAACCAGTCAAATTTCAGGAAGCAAATAATCGTATCAATCGTTCGATCGACTGCGATTTTCATCGGTTCAAAAAGAAATTGATGATTCCCATCGAGGATGGAGGATCTCATTAATCGGTGTGCTATTATCATCGTAAGGTTTTCATCAGCCACAATCTAACGACCAGTAGGGATGTCAGTTCTCAGTTGTCACGCGCCCGCGTGTCGCCATCCTCAAAACTGTCAACTGTTTTAAACGACCAACGTTCAGGTCGAGGTCTCTTGGCTACGTCGTGTGCCGATGTCATACTACACGCCAGCAATCTTAACGCCGCGCCGCGGTCGGTCGGGGTCGTCACCTTCAGTCAAACTAAATCGTCGCGTCGCGTCGCGCGTCGATGGCATCTGTAATGGATGACGCCATCTTCAGGTTCTAGGGTATCGGTCATTGAAATGTAAAAACCGTTTGGTACCGCCACCTTGCATGCGTCTTTATTTTACAAAAATACTACACGTTTCCTTAAAAGGGAAGCGCCTAAATCATACGCATCACCCGCGCGGACCTCGCCTCTTACCCAACCGTTTATAAGGTACATCATACACCGTGCTGATCCATATTTATCGTGGGGTGCTCTTCGGACGGGACGTTACGCATGTCTGGTTATGTCAAAATCTCACCTCTGTTGATGTGCATCACAGTTTATTATAAACTGAGGTTACAAGATTGAGTATTGTAAAGTGGAACCGGTAATCACTGAACAAAATTTGATAGCCATAAAACCGATTGTCTTCAAGATCCAAGCAGCTTTGGAGCATCCATCGTCATGCAATCACGCTCTTAGCACAATACCGGCAATGCCGATGGAATCTACATGTATTCAACTGGTCGTTACCAGTATTATTCATGGCCTACACCAATCAAACTATATCTCTGACAGTTGCAGTCTGACAAGTACATAAGAAATGATGACAGCATAGAATTCAAGATACGGAAAACAACTTGCAAAGACTTACGGTCGGGAGCCTCAAACCCTTCAGTGCAGATGATATCTCTATTTTTCTTATTCTTATTCTTATCGAGAAAAAGAATGTACTAGAGCTACCTCGGCTTGTTGCTTATAACTGAAACTCCCGGCTTGCATCTTGCCGCGGTGTATTAAAAAGTCGGCGTGATAATCCACCAATGATGTGACAAAAAAATCATCCATATTGCGGCAGCTATTCCATCTAGACCCGTTTTCTTAATTAGCATGCCGCCTAAAAGATCCCGAAATATGTAAGTGGTGCAAAAACGAGAAATAGTACACCGCCAAACAACCCTATTGCACGCTCTGAGATGTACTTTGACAGAATTGATCCGCCCATGACTGCAATCAGTGTGGCCACAGCATGCCCGCAGATTGCGCCGACGGCAACTCCAAACTGCTCGCCCTCCCCACCAAGCCAGTCTCAACTGCAGCTCCTTCACACCTGATGCAAAGCCTGATAGCAATTCAAAGGGCGCGCTCGAGCACACGCCCCAGAGGAACAGCCCTGAACAATTCACACATGCCGAAATTTGTCGCAAAACATTCATTGGGAGCTAAAACCCTAGCCACCCTCACAGGGGGTTCTTTCACCGACCGAGTGGGCGCTAATGTGGCGTGGGTGATTTACCGGGGATTGGGCAGCTCCAAGTGCGATGGTGGCCAACATGGAACGGTCGCCCCACTCGGCGATGAATATGAGGCTGAAGGCACTGACGATCGCGCCAATTAGGGTTTCCGGCCGAGCACCTTCCTTCTTCTTCACCTGAGCTTGCACATGGCCAACCCCAATCACATTCCGCAATCCCCAGAATCTCAAGATGCTGCTGCGCGGTGTGGTGTGTGTCTCAGTGAAGTGCAGATATCAAAGCATCGGCCATCCTAAATGTCCCCGTCAACCAACCATGGATTCACACCCAATTCATATTTGTGCGCACATAAACTTGCTTCCGACTCACATGGCCTGTGACCTGCCGTGTGTCTCCGGCTCCAGGCCGCATCCGACTCCCAAGGCCCGACAGGCAAGCTGTGGCAGTGCGTGTTGGCGTGTGCCATCCTCGAGGCATCCCTAATGTGTGATACCTCATCAACCATCTCCTCAGCGTCCGCCAATTCTCCCGAATCTGCTTGATCACCCGCCCGCACAGCACACGTCAGCGGGGCAGAGGCATCCAGGAATATCGTCTGATATAAGCTTTGCTCTGCAGACAGAGGAGCCGCGTAAGCGCGCTGCAAACAGGTAAAGCATGCCGTATGCTGGCTGCGAACAGGCAAAGCATGCCGTATGCTGGCTGCAAACAGGCAAAGCATGCCGTATGCTGGCTGCAAACAGGCAAAGCATGCCGTATGCTGGCTGCAAACAGGCAACGCATGCCGTATGCTGGCTGCAAACAGGCAAAGCATGCCGAATGCTGGCTGCCAATTGGCAAAGCATGCCGTATGCTGGCTACAAACAGGCAAAGCATGCCAGGCTGGCTGCAAACAGGTAAAGCACAGCCTGATGCTGGCTGCGAACAGGCAAAGCATGCCGTATGCTGGCGTTTAACAGGCAAAGCATGCCGTGATGCTGGCTGCAAACGTGCAAAGCATGCCGTATGCTGGCTGCAAACAGGCAAAGCATGCCGTATGCTGGCTGCAACAGGCAACGCATGCCGTATGCTGGCTGCGAACAGGCAACGCATGCCGTATGCTGGCTGCGAACAGGCAACGCATGCCGTATGCTGGCTGCGAACAGGCAAAGCATGCCGTATGCTGGCTACAAACAGGCAAAGCATGCCGTATGCTGGCTACAACAGGCAAAGCATGCCGTATGCTGGCTGCAAACAGGCAGCATGCCGTATGCTGGCTGCGAACAGGCAACGCATGCCGTATGCTGGTTGCGAACAGGCAACTTTAGATGCCGTATGCTGGCTGCGAACAGGCAACGCATGCCATGCTGGCTGCGAACAGGCAACGCATGCCGTATGCTGGTTGCGAACAGGCAAGCATGCCGTATGCTGGTTGCGAACAAAGCAAAGCATGCCGTATGCTGGCTGCGAACAGGCAAAGCATGCCGTATGCTGAGCAAGGCGAACAGGCAAAGCATGTCAGATGCTGGTTGCGAACAGGCAAAGCATGCCGTATGCTGGCTGCGAACAGGCAAAGTACGTATGCTGGCCGCGAACAGGCAAAGCATGCCGTATGCTGGCTGCGAACGTGCAAAGCATGCCGTATGCTGGCTGCGAACAGGCAAAGCATGCCGATGCTGGCGGCGAACAGGCAAAGCATGCCGTATGCTGGCTGCGAACAGGCAAAGCATGCCGTATGCTGGCTATGGTCAGAGGCAAAGCATGCCGTATGCTTTGCTGCGAACAGGCAAAGCATGCCGTATGCTGGCTGCTGCGACCAGGCAAGCATGCCGTATAGCTGGCTGCGAACAGGCAAAGCATGTCAGATGCTGGCTACAAACAGGCAAAGCATGCCGTATGCTGGCTGCGAACAGGCAAAGCATGCCGTATGCTGGCTGCGAACAGGCAAAGCATGCCGTATGCTGGCTGCAAACAGGCAAAGCATGCCGTATGCTGGCTGCAAACAGGCAAAGCATGCCGCATGCTGGCTGCAAACAGGCAAAGCATGCCGTATGCTGGCTGCAAACAGGCAAAGCATGCCGTATGCTGGCTGCAAACAGGCAAAGCATGCCGTATGCTGGCTGCAAACAGGCAAAGCATGCCGCATGCTGGCTGCAAACAGGCAAAGCATGCCGTATGCTGGCTGCAAACAGGCAAAGCATGCCGTATGCTGGCTGCAAACAGGCAAAGCATGCCGTATGCTGGCTGCAAACAGGCAACGCATGCCGTATGCTGGCTGCAAACAGGCAAAGCATGCCGAATGCTGGCTGCCAATTGGCAAAGCATGCCGTATGCTGGCTACAAACAGGCAAAGCATGCCGTATGCTGGCTGCAAACTGTCAAGGCGCCGGTCGCACTCATCAGGAACATCACACAGCTGCAAACGCGATCATACATCACAAAGGGACTATCGATGCAACAACCCCCGCAGCCACAGCGGCCGTGCGCATCGCTGTGATCACCAGAAATTGACCTCAAATGGGTGCCACCTCTTTGACTCGGGCTGGCTCTCTCTTCACCTGAGCGCTCAAGCGCCCGGAGAACCTAGCCCTGGCTTCTGTAAGCAGTTAGACCCAGTCGCTGCAAGGGACAAGGACCGAGGGTGGTCAACATCGAGGAACCCTAGCAGCGCTTGCGTGCATCCGATTGGTGAGGGCTCACCGGCACCGTCAGAGACCGGCAGTTTAAGTGATTCACTGGCAAACCCCCGCCGGCTCCACCGCACCCGTCAACAAACGCCGAGAATTTGTGGTTGCACTTTTGGTGCTCTGCGCATGTGAAAAATGCGCTGCGAAGCAACAGCACTCAGGAGCCTCAAAACAGGACGTTAAGGGAAAAGCAGAGGGCAGCCTCCAAAAACAGGGGTGAAAGCGGCCTTCAAACAGGAAGGTGCGAATGAGAGGGAAGTGGAGGGCGGCCTCCAGCAACAGGGGTGAAAGCGGCTCCAAACAGGAAGGTGCTTACGAGAGAAGTGGAGGGCGGCCTCCAAAACAGGGGTGAAAGCGTCTCCAAACAGGAAGGAAAGGGATGAGAGGGAAGTGGAGGGCGGCTCCAAAAACAGGGTGAAAGCTGTCTAAACAGGAAGGTGCGGATGAGATGGGGGCGGAGGGCGGCCTCCAAAACAGGGGTGAAAGCGGCCCAAACAGGAAGGTGCGACGAGGGAAGCGGAGGGCGGCCTCCAAAACAGGGGTGAAAGCGGCCTAAACAGGAAGGTGCGAATGAGAGGGAAGTGGAGGGCTGGGCCTCCAAAAACAGGTGAAAGCGGCCCAAACAGGAAGGTGCGAATGAGAGGGGAAGTGGAGGGCGGCCCAACAACAGGGGTGAAAGCGGCCCAAACAGGAAGGTGCGAATGAGAGGGAAGTGGAGGGCGGCCTCCAAAAACAGGGGTGAAAGCGGCCTCCAAACAGGAAGGTGCGAATGAGAGGGAAGTGGAGGGCGGCCTCCACACAGGAAGGTGAGAGGGAGGTGGAGGGCACATTTCGAGAGCTTTGGCAAGAGCGGAGCCAAAGGCGCAGCTGGTGACGGAACATCAGCGCGAGAGCCTCTTCCCGCTGCCACCTTTGCAGTACGAGTGTCAGGGGAGTCATCGATGAGGCTCTAAGCCAGCTGAACACTTCGTCATATACAGCATTCAGCGTCTGCTTTTATCAAAGCCAGGCTGAATCGGCAGCCTTCGCTTCAGAAGCCCTTGGAACAGCAGGTAGAGGCAAAGTTGTCGCAAGCCCGGGCCTCCTCGAACAAGGCGGGGAGGCAGAAGAAGGCCTTACTTGATGGTGCGCACGCCGAAATAAACCAGAAGAGCTGTCGCGAATTTCTCTGCTCACAACCCCCAGGATTCAGCTCGTCCCCGCTCTCGATCACAGGTCTCGAGGCCCAGGGCAAGGGACTAGGTGCTTGTTGTGAGAATTTTGGCGCCCCTAACCAGTCCTGCTCACCGCCCCCCCTTAGAAACCCTCCTATGAATATCCCCATCACAGTTCCTTCTGCCTGCCTTCCCTCGGCAGCCCTCCTGACTTCATCCTCAAAACAGCCCTCCCGCCGGCGCCTCTGCACAAGCATGGTGACGGCCGGTCTGCTGGCCACGTGCACTGGGAAGTGCCAGCAGAGAGGGGTTAGAGATGCCCCTTGCTGTCCCCGAGGTGTACCCCTGGCAGACGACTCAATCTCTCGAAGTGGCGAGCGCGCACACACCAATCGGGAAGTTGGCGAGCACGGTCGGAAGTTTCTGGAAGAGAATGCCGATGCCAACGGAGATGATGGTCATAAGTGCGAGCGCCGCTACGCCACCCACCAACACCTGAGCAACCCCACCCACGCCACCCGCCATCCTTTCGCCAAACAGTGCCTTCCATTCTAGCGCGCTGTATCGACTTAAGCCGGACTTCCTTGGGGGAAATATGGGCATCAAGCGACTTGACAAGAGCCTTGGCGGCTCAGCCACAAATACACCAGCTACGAGATGGCAAAATAGGAACATGGCTTTCAGCAAAGGAGTGGGGTTAGTGGGATTGCGGCTTACGGGGGTTCGGCCTTGGCGCATGGCGAGCAGCGCAGCGATGAAGAAGGTCTTATCACCGAGCTCTGACACAAAGATTATGGAGAAGGACGACACGAAGCCCTGCGCGCTCACCCGATACGAGCCGTCCGTTCCTTCACAATCCGCGAGAGCGCAGTGCCATCAAGGAAATGCCACTTGAGGGAGGGTCCATCACAGCGCCCAATAAGGACTTTGATATTCAAGCGGGAACCTACCGCTTTTGCAGTTTCCCAGACCGTATTCGACAAGCCGCCACAGTATAACACCTGAAGAGTCGTGAACAAAAAGCTGATAGCGATCCAGAGCTCCAGATCCGGGCAAGACGTGACGTTTCAGAAAGTGACGTGAGAATCAAAACAGTATCGTTCGCTCAAACCGCCAACGCTGTCCGAGGCACGACGCTTAAAGCTGAAATAGGCAGACTTCAAACACGGGGAAAGCACAAAGGTACGATCATAAAGTGCACTGTCCCCCAAGTGGTGAAAGCACTATTTTATCGAGAAATTATAACCTGGCAATATCTACTGCTTTAGGAGGCGGAGATGGGTTTCAAAAAGCCGTACCGCGCAAAACATCAGACCACAGATGGCAACGAAAGCTAGGAGCGAATTGGTGTAATTTCCGTTCCCCTGGCCATCGTCAGGACTGCCGGTCGATGAAACAGAGTCAGAGATCTAATAGTATCCACTGCTCAACTGGTATGTAGAGGCTCAAGATACAAACGATAACGCAAACGCGGAATGGCTCGCTTGTGTTATGGATATGCAGACTTGAGAGAAGCGTCTATTCTTCCTCGATACTGCCAAAAACCCCTGTTCTCACCCAAATTCTGAAACGAAACGAGTGTACCTTGTGGCGGCGACGTCGGTCGTGGAGGAATGCAGCCTGGAATTTGATGATAGAGTTGGTTTTACCGCGAACCCTAAGTTAGGTTTTGTGCGAAGGGCTGAGCGCAAGGCAAGAGACGGAGTGCTCAAATTACACGGAGGCCTGCCGATCAGAATACTGCTTCTTGACACTCCTGCTAGAAACTCAAACAGCCCAGTGATACTATTTCAGTGCAAATCTCTCATTTGATTTATTTCGATTTATTGCCGTGAGCAGGTCCAAATCGCTTTCGTAGAACAGACATAATTGTCTGGCAGTCATAAGAAAAGTAGAGAGAAAGCATTAAAAATATGCTTCCAAACAAGAGTGCCTCACCCGCCACATTCAAAGAGGAGCGCGGGCAAGTCCTTGCGCCTCGGACATGGACACACACTGTCCGAGCCTGTGGCAGTGTTATGCTGTTCATGGTCAAAACTTTATCAACTCGGACCGAATTTCAGAGGCTACTTCTGCTACGGAGAGAGAGCCCCCGTTATATTCGAGGAAGATTAGTAGATGCAGTATTGTCAATTGTGTACGAGAGAATTCAAACTCGAAGGGGAATTTGAGGGGGGCTTTTCGTGAAAGTCCAAAGTCGAAAGAGTGGTTTTCAGACTATGAATCCGATTTCTATTCGTCCTGCCTCTGGTGGATCGACACGTGCCACACTAACAGGTTGAGAGATTTCCTGATAGATCATATCGACCGTTGCCTATCAATATGCAAATCCTTTTTTATATCGTGCGATGATAAACCGATTGGCTACAATTGGACAACGGACAAGCATTGAGACGAGAACTCAGAGAATTATAAGTCAAAGTGAGTTCTGTGACGTGTGAGTTCAGTTCCTGAATTCAGACACGAGAGAGAGTTGCAGTCACGTCTATCGTATGGACCTTCGTGCTTCGACCTATCCGTATCGTATCGTGTTCCTCTCGATGAATCTTGAAATGAAGGATTATAAAATAGCTTTTGATAAAAAAAAAAGCCTTTACTCTAGCTTTCGCTTACTTCGCCAGAAGAGAGGGCTCCGCTCACATCTGATCGAATTCTACCTATTGCATATGCTGAGCTCAGGTCACTGCACTAACTGCATTTTCAAACAAGAAGACATTTCATAGTTAGTTATGGGAGAAACCGTTATAGTCCATGTATACGATCTATCCAAAAGTTTTGTCGTACCTCAACTGAATAAAGCAACGTATGACATGGCTGGTGCGGGTGGTCTGTTTCATGCTGCCATCGAGGTATATGGGAGTGAATACTCTTTCGGGTACGTAGCTGTTGGAACGGGCGTATTTATGAACGAACCAACAAAATGCGCTATGCACGAATATAGACAAGCCGTGACGCTTGGAGAAACGAAACTGTCAAAAGTGCAGGTTGATGAACTTTTGCAACAACTTGTCGGAGAGTATTCCGGAACCTCGTATGATTTGCTGACGCGGAATTGTTGTTCGTTCAGCGATGATTTGGCACACCGTCTTGGTATTGAGACTGGGATTCCATCCTGGATTAACAGATTTGCAAATATTGGTGCTGCTGCGGTCTCCACGACTGCCGCCGCTGTGGACACTGCAGTTGCAAAGGCCCAGGCAATAGATGACCACTACGGTATTAGTCAAAAAGCACAAGAGGTTGCTTCGACCACATTTGCACGGGCTGAGGCTGTAGATAAGCAGTATAACATAAGTGAAAAGGCGCGAGAGGTCGCCTCGACCGCTGCTTCCAAGGTGGACGCCGTAGATAAGCAGTACAGCATAACGGAAAAGGCAAAGGCAATGTCCCAAACCGCTGCTCAGCAGGCAAGGAAGGGCCTCAACGCGATGACACAAAAATGATTGCACAACGTGTAACTTGGAACAGTACATATAAGGTCTGTCTGCTCGCTAACACTTTTATCTGTCGTCACACAGAGACCAGAAAAACTGAGGCAAGGCACCGCTCTTGACTTGAAATGGGCGGTGGCGCGGTAGAGTATTCGAAAGCAGGTTGCGAAAACCTATCATGAGCCTGAGCTACTGGTACATACATTTTATGCCTCCGGCTCTTCGCGATAATCTTGAGCCTGCTGGAAATATGAAATGCACGAACCGGAAGTAAACAATCATTGTCTATTCGCACTAATGGCTCACACCTGTTCAAGAGTATGCCGTATTTCACACACGTCTGTGATTTTGCTTAGAAGATATTCAGTTTCACCAAAACTACACTTGCGTGGGAATTAAGTTGTCTCGTGTTGACTTCCAAAGTTATAATTGTTTGTCTGTGTCATATTATCTTGGATGTAAACGCACGTTTACACCCGAGATAAACCTCAGCTCCAAATCTCGCATTTCACTGCCTTTTTCGCAAGCTCCCAAGTTTTTTTTGCCTGTACCTTTCGGATCTATGCTACTTCTTACGCAATCTGGGAAGCCCATTCCACCGCTGCGAATAGTTTGAAGTGCATGTCATATCACAAGCCGGTGCTTGCTCGCTGCTATTGACGCTCTTGTCGGAGTTTTGACATATCCAAAGCCTTCGAGCCTGCGGAGATTTCCACCCCTTGACTCTGCGCCAACAGGTGGCTCCACACCACCAGATATTGGAGAAACATAATTACCTAGATAAGCGGTATGGCATAACGGAAAAGGCGCAAGAGGTCAATTCGACCGTCCAAGCAAAGGCGGACGTCAAACCGCAAATAATAAGCAGTACAACATAATGCAAAAGGCGAAGGCAATGGCCCAAACCGTTGCTTCGTAGGCAAGGAAGAAACTCGATGCAATCATTGAAAATTGATCAGATGAAGCGCGACATGCACGCCATGCAAGGTCTCTCTGCTCGGGTTCTTGTGTTCACACCCCTCAGTTGAAAGTATTGCTGCTGGGGCACCTGTCACAACAATGAACACGTTTAGAAGGGGTCCCTCGGGCACCCCTGAAAGGCCTGTCAAACCCCCTACATTTAGTTACGCTACCGCAACCCATGTCGGACCTAACCACATTTTCCCCCATCGCGCCCGTCTCAGCCGTCAACAAACACCCCAACCATGACCCCCTTCTTCACTGCCATTCCCCCCTCGGTCACGGTCCTACCCCAGTTTATTCTCCGCTCGAGCGCCATGCCGTAACTCTTGCTCAGCCTCTATGGCCCAAGTCAGGAGTTTGTGGCGGTCTTTACTGGTTGTCCTGCTCAGAGTCAGGACCGAAGAGTTTTGCCTCTCGGCTACAAGGAAAACTCTCCTCCTTACCTCTGGTATCAGCCCAGTAAAGAATATGTCCAACAGCTCCTCCTCTGGCACAGGAGTGGTGAGCTTGTGGATAGCCAGCATGCTCACGATGTCGTGCGCGAGTTGCACTCCATCCCAGAACTCGCGGACCGTGCGAGACTGTCTGTCCTGACTCTGACGCACGCGACGCAGGAACGGACCAATCGACGCCATCTCCCCTTTGTCGGGCATCACTAGCCGCGCTAAGGGGACCACTATCACGTCCAGGGTGAGGCTTTTACCGTCCCGGGCTTCCTTCAACACCGAAGAAAGCTCGCGGTACTCGGAGCTCAGTGAGCCGAAGCAGTGTCTGGCCGCTTCCGACAGCAGGGAGTGGTCTGACAACACCGGCTCCTCACTCCCGCCCGCCAGCGTGCCCAGACGCACCATCTCCATGGCGTAGCGCACTGGCTCCAACTCCCGAACCTCTCTGACTTGTCGGACAAACCGAAGGAGCCGGCCAAAGACGTGGGACGACCCCTCCACCTCCTTGTGGTATTTGTCCACCACCTTTTCCACGGCTTTGAGGGCTTCCTTAAGGGCGTGCTGCTCGTCCTTTCGGCTCGCGAAGCGTCGTTCCCGGACGTAGCGAGAGGACTCGGTACGGAAGGTGAAATGGCTGTCGCCATCCCCGTCCTCACCCGGATCGCCGCCAGGACCTCCGCCAGGACCCCCGGTCCTCCTGGCCCTCCAGGATCATCACCCCCCGAGCCTCCGGGTCCTCCATGACTGCCGACACCGTCTCCCCTGGACTCCTCCGGGGACTCGTTTGGCTCCGAGTGCTCAGGTTGAGGGACCATCCCCCCCCGTCTCCTGGTGTGTCCGTCGCAGCAGCAAGCGGAGGCGGTGACACCACCGGAAAGCTGTCGAAAGCACCGGGCCACACGTCCGCGGAGCAAAACCCACACATCGGCAGGTACACAGTCTTCAGGAGCGCCACTGCACTTCTCTTAGTGCCCACCTGACACGTCCACATCTGCACCGGACTCTCCGCGTGCCCGCACCCGCAACGAGCACAGTTCTCTGTGACGGTCGCCAAGGCCGCCGCGAGACTGTGAACCACCTGGGACCCGAGGACTCTGTCATTGTCCGAGACTCTCGTCTTCAGGCACTTCCTGATCTGACTGGTAGAATGCACGCACCCAGCGACCTGACCAAGGGAGCGATACCTACGGGCAGCGTCGTAAAACAGGAACTGGGCGTCGACCCCCTGTTTGCCATGCGCGACCACGTTTTCACGGAGGGCGGCGCAGACTTTTACTGGGAGGGAAACAAAGTCCCATGTGTGCGGCGGTTGCACTGCCACGCCCGCGTATGTCTCCTCCGGCGGGCTATGAACGCCCCGGTTCTCGACGTCACAGGTGACGACGGAAGCCGGCTCTACTAGCTCATGTTCCTCTCGGGAGATGGGCGTCTCCTGAACCGGACTCGACACTGCCGCTGCGGGCCCTCGAGCGTCTGACTCTGCGGGCCCCGAGGGCGAAGCCTGAACCAGGGTGAGCCTCTGGACTTGTGACTCTATGACCGCCTGCAGCCTTTCCTCTAACTGGGCCTCGGCCGACCTCCGATCTGCTGCCCGCCGCTTGTCAGCAGCTATCTGCTGAGCGACGCTCTCGTCGACAGCCAACTGCCTGGCAGTCTCCCGAGCCTCTGCAGCTAGCCGGTCTGCGGCCCAGCGCTCTTCGGCAGCGCGTTGCTCGGAGACTCTGCGCTCCTCGGCAGCGCGCTGCTCGGAGACCCTGCGCTCCTCGGCAGCTCTTTGACTCCCTTGGAGTTGCCGAGATAGCTGTTCCATGCGAGCCTCGGCAGCTGCCTCCCGAGCTTGAGACTCCTTCTGCAAGGCTTCCTTTAGCTCTTGCAGGTTGGCAGATATATATATAGTTCGGCGGTAATATATATCTAACTGGTGAGATAAACCCTGAGTTAAGGGTTACGGAATCAGAACGGTAAAAGTGTGATAGATAAAAGGGAGGCATACATAAATACCTAACGGGTGTTTCCCGTCTACTGGTGACGGTCACCCAGCCTACCATAGGAAGTGACATGTGACAGTTTTGAGTGTCACAGTGTCAAATCCAGCACACCACCTAGGGTGGTGACCGGAGCTAGTAGTGAAACGAAGCAACAAACTCCCTACTCAACTTCAGGAGGAAACTGTAGCACAGCTGGGGGTCTGTACTCTTGGTCAGGGCGGTCCCAGTTCACAACAAAGATTGTCAGATACTGTTGTTAGGTGCCAAAACCCTAAACACAGCTCAAATTCGGAGAGCTGTTCTGCACATCTAGGAAGCTACTCTATAGCTAGTCTCTAGGCAGGCACGGTGTGATCAATCTCAGCCACTAGAGGTCTTCGGAGCTGGCGGTCCGGCTCGGAGCAGCGTGAGGGTGAAGTAGTTGCCGGCCTCCGGGGCCGGTGGTAAATCATTCGTAGAAGAAATTGTTGAATCCTCGATCACAGCCGCATGGTCACCAGAGCTCGGCTCCTCGTCATCGGACGAGTACGGCGGTGGCGGGTAAGGCGGTGACGGCGGAACGTAATCAGGGTCGGGGTCATATAGCCATGGTGGCCGCGGGACATTGCGGAGAGTGTGGAATCCCTGCCGCAGCTCCCGATACCGCGTCTGTCGATGTGGCGGAATAGCAGCCGTGCTCGCACCACCCACCGCGTCGCCAAGATCGCTACGAACCATTGCAGTCGGCAAAGTTCCCGTAGCTGGGATTGTCGAGGCAGTCCACGTAGCACCACCGACCGGTGGAGCCGTGCATGTGCGCGCACCGGCACCACCGACATCGGCAACGGCGTGCGGCGCGGCGGTGGCACAAATTACAAACAGCGCACACACTAAGGACGAAGTGAGAAGAGACCTCCCGAAGCCCGGAATTGCGTTCCCACAGCCGTACCGTGGCCGCGGCGGTGCCACCGAGGTATCCTCGTCGTCATCGTCGCTCGTGGCGTAGGTCGCGGGCTTGTAGTCCATCACGCGCTCCGGTGCCTCAACCGCGGAGAGCAAATTCATGCTCGCGGCCGGCTCGTCGGGCGCCCCCAATGCAATCCCCGTGCTCTCAATGAAATCGGCAAACGTGCGGGGGACGGGAGGGCAGAAGGGGTTCGGCGGACCGGTCCATTCCTCCTCGGATTCAACCGACGCGGGTGGGGAGTGTGCGGTCGGCTCCGACACCACCGGCAAGTCGGCAGTGATGGTGTTGATGTTGAACGTCGAAGCCCCAGCCGTGCGTGCCATCTCAGAGAACTCGGTGACGGCGGACACGAGGACCTCACCGTCCTCCTCGCAGAACGAGCACGCGGAAAGATCGGTGAAGACCTCCGGCTTCCCGCCCGCAAGCATACAAAGGGCGTCGAATTCCACGGGGTCGCCGTGGTCGATGGCGTGCTGGAACTTCGCGGCCAGCACGGAGTTCTCGGCCTCCTCGGCGAAGGCGTAGGCCGAGAGTCCGGTCCTGCCCCCGTTCGGGCAGTCCCGATGCCAATGCCGCGCTTTCCCCTTAGCGCACACCTGATTTTGGCAGTACGGGATGGTCGCACCGGTGTCTCGGTGGAAGGCCACCTTCCTTGAGACGGATTGAGACCAGGGGAGAAGTCCTGTCGCGATTGACCGGCCCCTGGCCGAGAGAGTCTCCCAAAAAGAGGGTTTGGCCGAAGATTGGCCGAAAGAATTTTGACCCTTAAGTATGCAAAAAGATGCCAAAACAAGAAAAAACAAATGTTTTCTTGAAAACTGGCCGAAAGGCCTCCGGAGAGGACTTCTCCCCTGATTGAGACCAATTCCCCCCTTTGGGGAGGGGCGAGGCCGCGAAGCGGGTCTTGACGCGGCGGTCCGGCTTGTCCGCGCGAGGGGTAAATCCCCGTGGGGACGGCTCGGACTCGCCGGTGTCGAGGAATGCGGCCAATTGACGCTTCAAATCGAGGACCATCGTCCTTAAGTCCGCGAGCTCGCCGGGTCCACCGGAGTCATCGGCGGCCCCCTCCATGAAATGCGTGCCGTGAGAGTAGCGGTGTGCGGACGCCGTGGCGGTGCCCGCCCGCACGTGCTCGGAGTAGCATTCACGCACCCATTGTTGAATCGTGAGGAGGTCGTGAGCGGCTCGTTGATCGTGGAGAAGCAACCGTGACACCACCGGCTGGTAGAAGACGGTGTCCAGGGACTTGATGAACAGCGCCTTCACGTCCTCATCTAAGAGTGTTGCCCGCGTCCTCGCAGCCTTCAGAGCGGCGTTGAAGTCGCCGATTTTGTCATGCGGGTCCATGCCCGCAGAGATGCGGATGCTCAACATGTCCGCTTGACCCTGAAAGGGGTCACCCGCCGGGATCATGCGGCGGGCAAACTCAAGTAGTACCCGCTTACCGTCGTTCGGGAAGGTGGAGTGTGAGGAGTCCATCCAGTCAGCTGCGGGTGACGTGGGGTCAACCATGAGCTCAAGCGCGGAGAACAACAAGCCGTTGGCCTCCACGCGGACGGGAAGGGTAGCATCGTCCAGCAGGAAAAGGGGTGCAAAACCAATGTCCTCCGTGACAAATGCCGTCTGCAGCGCAGCCCTACCAAATAGGGACGGGTCCATGTGATTCATAAATCACATGGACCCCGCATGGACCTCACGTGGACCCCCGTGGACTTGGAATGGACCTCGCATGCCCCAAATGGTCAGACATTTCTCCCTAGGGGTCCATATGGGGTCCACTGAAGGGCCATGTGGGGTCCATACGGTTTTCAGTCACATGGACCTCACATGGACCCTCCCTACGGGTCTGCAAGCGGGTCCATTCGATTATGATGTGGGTCCATACGGTTATTCAGCGGGTCCATGTGATCATTTTGTGGGTCCATACGATTATTCGGCGGGTCCGTGTGGGTATTAAGCGGGTCCATGCGATTGTAAAACGGGTCCATGTGCTCTGCAAGCGGGTCCATGCGATTATTATGTGGGTCCATATGGTTATTCAGAGGGTCCGTGTGATTATTTTGTGGGTCCATACGATTATTCGCGGGTCCGTGTGGGTATTAAGCGGGTCCATGCGATTGTAAAACGGGTCCATGTGATCAGCAAGCGGGTCCATGCGATTATTATGTGGGTCCATATGGTTATTCAGCGGGTCCATGTGATTATTTTGTTGGTCCATACGATTATTCGGCGGGTTCGTTTGGGTATTAAGCGGGTCCATGCGATTGTAAAACGGGTCCATGTGCTCTGCAAGCGGGTCCATGCGATTATTATGTGGGTCCATATGGTTATTCAGAGGGTCCGTGTGATTATTTTGTGGGTCCATACGATTATTCGCGGGTCCGTGTGGGTATTAAGCGGGTCCATGCGATTGTAAAACGGGTCCATGTGCTCTGCAAGCGGGTCCATTCGATTATTTTGTGGGTCCATACGGTTATTCAGCGGGTCCATGTGATCATTTTGTGGGTCCATACGATTATTCGGCGGGTTCGTGTGGGTATTAAGCGGGTCCATGCGATTGTAAAACGGGTCCATGTGCTCTGCAAGCGGGTCCATTCGATTATTTTGTGGGCCCATACGGTTATTCAGCGGGTCCATGTGATCATTTTGTGGGTCCATACGATTATTCGGCGGGTTCGTGTGGGTATTAAGCGGGTCCATACGATTGTAAAACGGGTCCATGTGATCAACAAGCGGGTCCATGCGATTATTTTGTGGGTCCATATGGTTATTCAGCGGGTCCATATGATTATTTTAGTATACAATGCAATTATAAACAATATTTACAAGTGAAGTGGTCAGGACGGCAAAAACAGTACGGCAGTTCTACACAAAATGATTGCTATTCTTCGTCACCACTATCATCCCCTGCCTGTGCCCCCTCCTCGTCTTGCGCATCTTCGTCTTGCGTATCCTCTCCATTCCCATCCGAGGGCCCATCACCATTCTCATCACCATCCCCGGACGCCTCCATGTCCTCCACCACCTCCCCGGCCTGCTCGGCCTGCTCGGCCTCCTCGGCCTCCTCCGTTACAGCTGCCTTGCCCTTTTTCCTCTTCTTTTTCTCGGCTTCGTCGCCCCCATCCGCTTTCCTCTTGGCCTTGCCGAGCATCTCCTTTGCCGCCTTTTTGCGGGCCTCCTTGGCGGCGTGGCTGGCAGTACTTCGTTCGGAAGCTTCCTTGGCGCTCTGCACCTTCATACCAGCAAATACCTTAGAGGCATTTTTGCTGAGCTTGACGTTACTGACTGGCAACCTGCATACGTAGACACACCACACCTCAACACAGTACACAGAGTATACTGGGGCGGGGTTGGGGCGACACGTGGGACCATACAGGACATACGGGGGCGGGGTGCGGGCAGAACACCGGACCGTGCGGGACCCAGGTTTACAGAGGTAAACGGGCCCAGGTTTACAGAGGGCAAAACGTGTGAACTGAAGGGTTACTCACCACACCAGGATGCCTGCCTCCATTATCGACTTGGCGTCGTGCTGGAGTTCTGTTTTGTTTATTTTTTTTCTGAGTTGGAGGGGAGAGCGAGCAACTTCGTGATGGATAACTCGTGCATCGCAAGGATGCGGTCGTGATGGTCCCCGGCCTCGTCGTTCTCGTCGTGGGGGGAAGGTTTTACTCCGAACTTGAGCAAAACCTCCACGACGTCCTTGGGGATATTGCCCCCCTTGGCAATATTCACACTGCTCCCCCCGGGGACCCCCTCCACCACCCCGTAACACAACTCGAACCGATCGTTGTCGTAGTCGAGGAGTGAGGAGGCGAACTCCTCGGGGAAGGGGGTAACGGATTTGGAGCGGATGCGGTGCACGGCGACGAATGACCCGAGCACCAGTGTGGAGTCATCCGCCTGCGACCCAGCCCCAAACCAATAGCAGTCAGCGACATCGTACCCACACTCACACACTGCAGTTCAGCTGGAGCGGCCCTACCACACTGTGGGTCGGTCCAGCGTGGGTTCGGTACGAGGGCTAAACGTGGCCCCTGTACCGTCCCTCTTAAAACAAAGGGGTCCAGGGTAAAAAAACATAACAGGTATGTTTGCTTACCAGTGGCCACACGAACGAACTCTTCTTCTCCTTGCCCTGCTTCTCGGGCGCGACTGGGGCAGGGATCTTCTCCCCTTGATCCTTGTCCAGCCCGGCGGCGGGCTTCCCCAAGTTGGCGGGCTGCACGTCGGCGGGCTTGACGTACTGCACCCCCTCCAGTGCCCAGAAGGCTTCAAAGAGGGGCCCCTCCGTGGGCTGCCCGGCGTCGAAGTAATTCAGCACCGTCTCGGTGGTCTTCTTGCCGGGCAGCTCGCCGGTGGCGTCCGATGCCACCCGGACGCCGCGGGCCGGGCCGTCAAAACGCTGGAAAAAACCCGTCGGGCATTCTTTTGTGGTCTTTAGCTTCCACCTCCCCAAGGTGGTGGTCTGACATTTCATATATGTCAGTCGGTTTTTTATGTAATCCCGCACGCATTCGTACGAGAAGCCTGGCGTCGCCGTTTTGATCGCCTCAACGGCTTCGTCCAGGCTCTCTTCCTCCAGCGTGGAGATGGTGCATCCAGGGGCCCATACTCCACTTCTTAAATTATTTCCGCAAACTAAATTTGTCGACCGCTGCAATGACTTCACGAGATGCTGGGGGGCTTCCTTTGTCGTGTGGAAGACCCCCCCCGCATCGCCAGGCGTGCTGCCTGTAGCACCCGCTTCCACCTTGACGGCCGGGTGCTGCGCAGGCACAGCAGCAGCACCAGCAAGCCCTGCTGCCAGCTGCTGCCGGAGACCCTGCATTTCTTGCTGCTGGGCTGCAAACTGGCGCATGAGCTCCCCCAGCTGGGTGTTTTCAGACTGAGGGAGGGTCGTCTGCCGGGAAGACAGTTTCTTCTCGTCTTTGCTGCGTGTCTTGCGTGAAGGTCCCATCGATGTCTGTGCTGCGTGGACGGACGGAGGTTGTGCGTGAGGCTGTGAGGACTGAGGTTGTGAGGCGGTAGTGCGAGGAACGAAGGTCTTCAAAGAATTCAAAGTTCTTTGACTTTCTGCGCCGCCAGGCGAGGCATTGTACGGCTGGGCGACCATCAGGTAGAGAGATTGGCACCGCATCCCAATACCGCTCCCCGGGGACAACCTTTGTGAATTGTTTTCGGTGTCGCCATCGGGTGGTTCGACCGACCCAATTTGCGGTTACGCCATAGCACATCCCACAGTCACATAATACCATGCCATCACTCCTGCCTTGTCCTTTCCGAGTTTCCATGGCATGTGCTTCGTCGCGAATCTGCCATTCTCTCTCGCGACATGTGAGGCGTTCGTCACACTCCTCTGAAGACATTGACCTGTCAGTGTTAGCATGCGGTTAGATTGCGGTTAAGCCTCTAATGCCACACTAACCACGCATTAGGACTCCGGGAAAGGGCCTCTCACCCCGCAGGGCTCGCCTCTCCAAGGCCGAGGGTGGCGAACGCGGGTTGACTGTCATCCGGCGGCTGCTGCTGGTCAGAGCTCGCGAAGTACATGGAGTTCGCACTCGACGCGTCGACGGGCATGCCCAGCTCGGGGGGCGGGGACGGCGAGGTTCCGCGGTGGGGCTCGTCGGGCCTGTCAGTGTTAGCATGCGGTTAGATGGCGGTTAAGCCCCTAATGACACACTAACCACGCATTAGTAAGTCTCGGGGAAAGGGCCTCACGCACCCCGCAGGGCTCGCGTCTCCAAGCCCGAGGGTGGCGAGCGCGGGATGGCTGTCATCCGGCGGCGGCTGCTGGTCTGAGCTCGCGAAGTCCATGGAGTTCGCACTTGACGCGTCGACGGGCATGTCCATCTCGGGGGGCGGGGACGGCGAGGTTCCGCGGTGGGGCTCGTCGGGCCTGTCGGTGTTAGCATGCGGTTAGATGGCGGCTAAGCCTCTAATGCCACACTGACCACGCATTAGGACTCGGGGAAAGGGCCTCTCACCCCGCAGGGCTCGCCTCTTCAAGGCCGAGGGTGGCGACCGCGGGTTGGCTGTCATCCGGCGGCTGCTGCTGGTCGGAGCTCGCGAAGTCCATGGAGTTCGCACTCGACGCGTCGACGGGTATGCCCAGCTCGGGGGGCGGGGACGGCGAGGTTCCGCGGTGGGGCTCGTCGGGCCTGTCGGTGTTAGCATGCGGTTAGATGGCGGTTAAGCCTCTAATGCCACACTAATCACGCATTGGGACTCAGGGAAAGGGCCTCTCACCCCGCAGGGCTCGCCTCTCCAAGGCCGAGGGCCAACTTGCAAATGTCCCGACGAATATTTTTCAGGTTTACACCCACTGGAGGTAGCAATTCCCACCGCTGGTCGGCAAAGGTGATGGTCGAGGGTTTGTCGGCTAAGTCCAATAGATCCGGAAGGAGGCTCCAGATTGCCGCGTCGTTATTGCTAACGGTGTCCACATGGTGCAAGAA
>LGRX02021155.1:0-13083 GCA_001247695.2 Cymbomonas tetramitiformis
CACACACTCAGTATGACAGATAAGTGGATGCTCTGCAGCAACATCATAGTGTGTACAATTATTTGAGTGTGCGGAGATTATAATACTTGCAGCACCACACACACACACACACACTTGCAGTATACACAATCATTGAGTATATACTAAGTGCATGCAGCAGATGTACATTACATTACATGTACATTATAATACTGAGCAACTATATCATTGTGACATGTGCATACAATTATCCACGCAGCTTGATCACGTTAGCAGTTGTTATGTATAAACCAGCTTGATCACGGTAGCAGCTGGGATATATGGCATCATATCACAATGCATCAGACATTGCACATAAGCATACCTGCTGTGCATGTTAACTATATTTGAACCCATATGGTGTAAGGTGCCTATTCAGTGGTCTTAACACAATAATTAGCTCGATATACGTCTGACGCAGGATTTGGGATGAGTATATTCGTTCTATTGTGGATCACTGAAAGGATTGCTCACCGGAACTATATGTGAAATAGACCAAACAACTTATCACTGTAGATGCGAATATACAGGATTACAATCACTGCTAAGCTGATATACATCATGTTAGATATATTCTGTGATTGGTATACAGATCATCATATATGATAGATCAACTTGGTATAGTATAATACCAGTAATCACCTGTATACAAGTGTGTGTAGTAGCACAATCACACACACACACACACACACACACATGTACTCAATCAGAAAGTACATGAACATAAGTTACTGCTTACACAAGTCACTGCAACTTATGTATCATTAAATATGACATTACACTGATTCACAAGTGTAATAAATAATCACTGACACTACTATGTGAGTTGACAATGCACTGGCTCGAAAGTGTAATGATTAATAATCATATCAACATATAATACATAGTACCATCCAGCTTAATCACGATAGCAGCTGGATGTCAAGTGATGGCGATAGATAAGGGACAGAATTAACCAACATGTTGTAGGGCTGGATGGAGAAATCTCCAGACCCGAAGGCATTATACAATGCTCAGATAAGCAACTGGTCACTGCTGAGCATTGTCCATTCGTCTCACATATCATCGCTAGAGCAACAGCAACAACAACAACAACAACATTGCATTGTGACAATTGATTCAGAATTGATCAGCACAATTGCATGTACATTCTCAGATCAGTCACTATATATTGAACTGATAGAGGTTGTTGTGGACATCACACATACACACTGTTGTGTTGTGTGAGACTGCTTAGATTTATTACCAAGCTATGCCCAGGTCTATTTGGAAACTAAAGATATCATTTTGATACTCTTTCAGTGCACAACCATATGCCCAAATAGATCATAGGTTCTGACAAGTTATCACTTAAGTGGTTGACCCGCTTAAAGTTGATACACCTAATTTATCATTGGGAAGTGGACCAACTTCCATGGGTTTCAAATCAGTAAAACCCATATGTATGTTCAACCACAGATGTTGACCATCAGATATCTTCACTATTATGCCATGAAAAATACCATGTGCAAAAGTGAGATAATTTGCATGAGTTCTGTAACTTGCACATTCCACACACACCAAGATATATATACTGAGATATATATATATATTGGCCAAAAAAGGTGGAAAATGGGTAAAAATCGTTGGCGATAAATTTCAAAACTGAAATTCCGACCCCATTTTATGTCGAATTATGATTTTATACCTATTAAGGTATCTGAAAAACATAATGTGCATGGTCATATCTCGTGTAACACCCTAAATATCAGGTGTGTAACACCTAGGGGTATACATAGTTGCTGTACTAAAATACGTGAAAAACTCACACGTATGATTTGAAAATGAAAATTTGGGTTTCATTTTTTTCGTTACCCTATTTTATTAGCTATTGAAAAATATGCTCAAAATAATACAGCACCTGTAACGCCCTAATATTATATATATTCACGTGTACAGTTACAGGGGTGTAACATACCTCCTAAAAACCACGTGATACACAGTGAAAAATTAAATGCAGTTTTCCTTCAATTTCTTGGGAAAACGTTCATACTGCTTTAATTTAACATATTTTAGGGTTATTGATGTCAAGTAACACCCTAATATCACTGTGGGAGATAAGGGTCACTGTAACGTTATATACCCTGAAATGCCACCTATATAATAGGAAACACTTTGTGTTTGGCATATATGTCATGCTGAAATCAGCACAGTCGTGACAATATTTCGGGCTACAACCCAAGAACTGTAGGGCAACAACCCAAAAACTGTAGGGCGACAACCCAAGGACTGTAGGGCTGCAACCCTAATACTGTATAAGCTGCTTCCTATAAGGACTGCATGCTATATCATGAGGTATAAAGGCACTTGACAACTGCCTGTGTGTTCACACTTCCTTGAGGGGGGAAGAAGGTGGATATATACATACATCACCTCATTATAATGTACAGATATAATACATGTACAAAATATAGATATATATACTATATATATACACACACACACACTCAGCCAGTTGAAGGTATTTTGGTGTTGTGTTTTGTTTTTTAGATGGCAGAAGAATCAGATATTCCAGCTATCAATGCAGATCCGTCAACATGGTTCTTTGACATCTTAGGTTCTTACGATGCCTACAGTCGGTTCAAGATACCCAAGTGGCTCACTGGTTATGATAATACCCAGACCAGATTCGATCAAATAGGGTACTTCGATAATATCAGTCGCATGAGACCCGACATGAGCAGATATAGAGATCCTGAGTCAGAACCACAGGAACCAGATGAGGAGTATACAGAGGATCGAGCTCCAACAGTTTTCACAGACCCTGATGATGATCCAGTACCAGCACCAGCTCCTTCCACTTTAGTTCCAAAGGTGAAAATGACACCACCTAAGGAATTTAAGGCAGGACAGGATGCAGAGATTTGGTTGGAAACAGTGGATAGATACTTTCAGTTCACTTATCCAGGAGTTCCAGATAAGGACATTATCACAGTATTTCTGACACTCATACAAAACAACGACCGACATTATTTCCAGGTCGTGGCAAAACAACCAAATGCCACATATGAGAAGGTCAGAGGGATTTTCCTCAGTCAGTTTGGCAACCCCCATAAAAGATCAGTGGCTAAAAAACACCTAATGGCGCTGAATCAAGGGAACCAAACTTTCTCAGATTATCTACGCACGTTCACGTCACTGGCTGCATTAGCAGCAGTTGATCTGGATGATGTGTTGATAAAGGACAGATTCGTCAACAGTATGGATTCTGATCTTCGCAAACAGTTCCATCTGAGAATCCTTACAGAAGACAAAAGGAATAATCTGTCGTGGTCACAAACCACACAGATCCTGCTCGACTTGAATTGCGTTGTTCATTCGAAGCAGTCAGAGACCCTACATTATCGGGGGCAAAAGGAAGTAAGGAACAATCATCAAGAGGCCCAGTCAGAAAGGATAAGGACAAAGGGCGTGGCAGAAAGCCATATGACAGATCCAATAGGAACTGGAATCAGAATCAGAATGGCAATCAAAATCCAAATGCCAATCAGAATTCCCAAAGGAACAAAGGGAAAAGTGAAAAAGGCAAAGGCAAAGGGAAAGGGAAAGGAGCAGCAGCAAATCCTCCTCAGCCTTGCCAACGTTGTGGTCGTACCAATCACGCCACAAAGGATTGTTTCTCCACCAGGACACCAGAAGGAAAAGCCATACAAGGCAATCCTCCAGCTCAGAATCCTTTCAGAAGACAGCAGCAACAGAGTAATCAGGGTGCTAAGAACGAGTCTGGCAAACTCGTCAAAACAATCAACACCCTGGTTAAGGAGCTAAAGAATCAGCAGAGCATCAATGCAGCAGTTGCAGCTCCAGCTCCAGTTCCAGCTTCAGCTCCAGCTCCTCAGGGAAACTCTCAGGGTACTGCACAGGTACCAGTGTTGAGAGCACCCCGAGGGTAAATCAGCCTGACATCTGGAAAATGGCGAGGCGATCCGGGATCGTTCTTTTCGTGATCCGGAACGGGATCGATCCCGGGAGGGAAGTTTCTTACGGGATCGATCCTGGAACGCCCCGGGTACGGGAACGATCCTGGAACGCTCCAGGTACGGGAACGATCCTGGAACGCTCCAGGTACGGGAACGATCCTGGAACGCTCCAGGTACGGGAACGATCTTGGAACGCTCCAGGTACGGGAACGATCTTGGAACGCTCCAGGTACAGGAACGATCCTGGAACGCTCCAAGTACTGGAACGATCCTGAATCGATGGGGGGACACTCATGATAAGTCCAAGGGTCGGTTCAAGCATTCAAGGCAAGTACCATGAACCGCACATTAAAAAAAAGGTAGACTTTCACAAGGCTAGAAAGCCGGAGGCAAATTCAAAAAGAAAAAAATCAACAAATCCACATAAATAGATACACCTTTGAGTACACACGCTACTTCATTTGCATATGTTCATACGGTCTCCACTAAGATGGTATCACTGGCTATTATACTCTTCTTCTTTCTCATCTATACTTCCCACTCCTATAGCGTTTTGGTGTTGGGGTATTTTTGTCAAAGTTGCAAGCCACTTGGTTGGTTGCGCAAGCTTCACACGCGATTGTGTCGTATTCCATCTTTTAACTTGGGTAAACAATCTTGAATACTCCTTGCTGAAGGTGTTTGGCACCTCTGTCTGCACATGCGATAGTGCCACAGTGAGTAACAGTTGAAAAGAACTTATGCGCAAAAAACAACAAAGGGTAAATAAGTACTTACCACAGCTTGTGACTTCGTGCACGAGTTCTCATTTATTTCATACTCGACTGAGATGAGCTTAGGTGACACGCTGACGTGAGCAAAACTGACACGCTTAGCTGATATGAGCTCAAAAGCTAAGCTCTCAACTCAAACGCGTTGGCGCTGAGTTTGGCGCTAAGTGCTGAGCTAAGATAACGGCTGAGCTGAGTTGAGTGAATGCGTAATAGAGTGAGTAATGAATTTTTAGTGAGTGGTCTGTAGTGTGGGTTGTGAGGTTATGAGAGTGAATACAATTACCTTAATGCACGTTCGTTCTTCACATTCCCGCTCCTTTGAAGTTTCCGCCTTACCATACCCAACACCCCATGCAGTGTGAGAATAGCTTGGTTCCAAAACCTCAAAGAACATAGTGAAAAATAACATGCTTATCTTGATCTTATGTAAGACCAGAAAGTGCGCGATACCATACCATACTTTCATAGTAATCACACATATCCTAAAAGATCTAAAACACGGGAGCACATATGTGGAAAATTATTTTTGCATCGAAATATTACACCTCTTTGTGGCGCGACGGGAGACAAGTGATCACAGACACAAGAGTGTCAGACCTACTCAAACCCAAGATGCCATACATTACAACAAGGCCAATACCTTGTTGCTCGCGGATCAAGGGCGCTCCAAACAAACCCACAGACCAAGGGTGCAGGCGCCTTCTTCTACAAGAGTAGAAAGCGTGACCACAATGGTTCCTTCAATGGCGCAGTCACCAATGTGTGGCCAAGGGAGTTCGTTTTTGCATCGCCACAAAGGAGGTGTAATATTTTGATACCTATGCTAAATAAAATAATTCTCTTAAAATAATTCTAAAATAAGTCTATACATTAAAACAAAACAGTATGATAAAAAGAAAATAAACCACCACTCTAAGTGGGGTAGGATTTTACCTAAAGGGAAATAGGTTGTGCTTAAACCGTTAACCGGTTTAAACCCGAGGGGGTCATTTTAGGTTTAAACCCCCGGAATTTCCCCCCACTGTAGCCTTTGCCATAGGCTTGTGACACGATCGTGTCTACGACTCTACGCGACCCGCGATCTAGCGACGCGACGATGTTGCCTGGCCAAATGAATGTGAGGAGATATAAACGGAGTGATCACTTGATACGTTTAATCTTACGGTTTTACACTCAATGAGGTATGAGGAGAGAGCACTGGTACACGGGTGCACGGTTGAGAGAGCAAACTGCGTGCGTGATTTCAATATGGCGTCTACCCCTGAATATTTCAGCGTCCCAAAGTATTGAGTCAGCTTTTACAGACTCGCGCGACGGGGACAAGTTCTTATGGTGGTGTGTGCTAAAGCGGTGAACCAAGAAAGTGTGTCATGTCTGCGTGATCCCGGCACTCCAGGACTCCCGAAGGATACCGTTGAATGTTTGTTTTGTGAGCACACGTTCTCAGCGCAGCCTCAAAAAATCTTAGCTCATATCGCGGGCGCTTCTGGACACCACGTTTCTTCTTGCAAGGGGCAATTTTCCCTCTGACCTGCTTAACAGTGTGCGAATAGGCTTAACAGTGTGAGACTAGGCTTAATAGTGTGAGACTAGGCTTAACAGTGTAAAACTCGTAACCGGTTTAAACCCGAGGGGGTCATTTTAGGTTTAAACCTAGGTTTAAACCTAGGGGGGGGTGGGGTTTAGCACAACCTAGAAAGGGAATCCGGCCCAGTTCGCCTAACTATTACCCAGCAGTTCAATCGCGATGGTTCCACAGCGAGCTGATTCAGGCACAAAGGATTACACGATTCTTATTAAAATCTAAAATCGTGTGACTGTGCAAGAAAAGAAGAAATACTAACTAGCAAATTGTGCCGACAGGACAATTGAAAGCAAGTTTATTCAAGTGCAAAGTAGTCTAGCAAAATCATAATTGCATACTATTCGAGCAACTTGTCACGAGGCATATACCTGTTTAACTGTGAGGGCTATCCCTCATCGATTCGTTGAACGAGTGAAAAGCCCCCTGCCGTCACTATCCCGACACACACCCGACTCTCTTAATTAAAAGAAAGACTAAACCAAGTGCGATGCAATAAAAAACTCAAACAAGGACAAGAGCGTACCTTAAATTGGCTGGGTTAGGTTTCACCCCAGGGCGTGCTGAAGGCTAACGCACTCCCAGCCTCATTTGAGCGATCTGTCTATCTAAAACAAAGTTCGCATCGTCGGACCTTAAAAGCTACAAGCACCTATATCACTATACTACTTATGCAAGTGCAAATCGCGCTACAAGTTGCAAAGTTCAAAGGAAACAATGCTCTTGAGGATGATGCCACCACACTTGCGAGCAAAAGAGCGCCAAAGGTAGTGCCACACTATTCGTCGAGATACGTACCACCTCTGGGTTATTTTGAATGTTACTTTGCTGCGAGATGACACCCCACGCATGGCAGTCTTGACATTCCTGTACCCGGCGGTACCACCAGGCGGCAATTAGCACAACAGTCGCAATGACTGCAAAAGACATGCTACGGAAAGCATGGACCCATACCTTAGATTCCCAGTGTTTCCACACCACCAGAGCCCAAAAGCAATTGGGGTGGTAACTGGGATCGGCGCGTCGGATATTTATATCCCGCCTCCTCGCCAAGAGCCATGGGGCGGTTGTTATGCAATTTTGAGTTGCGACACTGGAACCTAGGCTGGGCCTTTTTAGAAGCTAAAAAGGCCCAGTTTTTCACAATCCAGTAAAAACATGCAAACAGGCACACACACCTGTAAAATTCTATCGAAGAATTCAATTCGAAAGCGCATTTTTCGAACTAGCTAGCCTAAAGGCAGAGAACGCACACAAAACAAGTACTTAAAAATCACTTAAACATCACGTAACGTGGGAGCTCCTAGCCCCACATCAAATGTCGAGCGTCCCTATACCAACTCACCTGCCCTTCAGGATATCACAATGAATCAAAGTGCGCAGGTAGATGCACCTTTCCGATCATGCTAAAAGGTTGTGAGCGCACCTGGCGGGAATGATGTCCGCTCATTCCGTGGGTGACCAACGGCCATGGACCATTTTCAAACGTGCTCATGGACTTCAAATTGCGAACACTGTAAGTGAATTACGAAAGGAAAATAGGTGCGCAGGCAGGATCTACTCTCAAAATTTCGTTCGAAAATTATGGGGTAAATCATAGTTTTGGGCAAGCGACAAAGTGCGTGGGTGTGTGGGTTACGTAAACACCAAACGCATCTTGCTTGCGGCGACCACGCAATGACCAACCACCTGCGGAAAATATACGGTACGCGAAAATATCAGAAACTATTTTATACTAGCAACACAATACAATCAAATTATTTAGGCTGATCTAATCAGAGTTTGCAGTGTGGTTTTCGGCTCCGTGCTTTCAAACTTCGGAGACGCACGTAAGACTAAATGGGAAGTCAAGAGCTCACGATACTCAAGGTGAGGTCATGGTCATCGCCAGTGACATTTCTGCTGATGTCATCGATTACTGGACCGCGAAGAAACGGTGCAGTGCGTTCGGGATTTCCGATGACGGTTACGATCCAAAGCGAAACGAGAACGCGGATCGCGGATCATCACCATCGTTATGAGCACGCTCTCAGGCGATTCAGGAACGGGGATCGTGACGTGTCGTCTTTGTTACACGAGCGCTCCGCAACGGGGGGGAACGGGGAACAGTCGATTACGCATTCAGAACTGAACGCCGAATTCCAGATGGAAGATGCCACTGAAGCAAGTGGCCGGGTTGAGAGTATCTCAGAAGAAGTCCTTTCCAGTCTGACATTACAGTTTCAGCAGATGGACACTCCCTCAGAGCACATCGCACAGATGCAGTCTCAGACAGCACAGCTGAAATCACAGAAGAAGCTGTTGTTGTACAAAGGGAAAGTATATGGACAGAGTACTCACATATTGGTAGATCCAGGAGCTACATCGTCTTTCATTGACAGACAGTTCGCTGCTCAGCTTGGTATTACACCCACAGATTCCTCATCATTCTCAGTGGGATTGGCTGGAGGAAGCCAACTACCCTGTACATCCTATCTTCCCAATGCTACATTCACGCTGGGTAAGTATAAGGACACAGAGGATTTCTACATCATTGACATGAAACCCTTCACTGTCATTCTGGGTCAAGATTGGTTGGAGAGGAGAAATCCACACATTGACTTCCAGTCCAAAAATCTGACGATCACTAGGAAGCACTCATCAGGCTCCAGTATTCGCACAGTGCTATCCAGAGTTGAACAGACTCCAGGCTCAGATGACCTTCCTGAAATGAAATTGGTCAGTGCCACCACCATGAGAAAGCACCTACGTCGTATTCGATCCAGTGGTTCGGCTGAAGAAGCCGTAGCTTATCTCTTCTTTCTCTCAGAGGTCGATGGTGAACTGGTCTTCGCAGCAGCAGACTCAGACACCACTATGGAAGACCCAGAGGTCACAGCAGCACGTGATCAGATGAGGGAAGACTTTTCAGATATTTTCCAGGAGGATCTTCCAGCTGGCCATAGGCCAGAACGGTTTGAAGGTGGTTATCATCGCATCAACATTGAACCTGGGCACAAGCCACCATCACAGCCAGTTCGTACCATTCCAGTGCCCATGATGGAAGGGCTCAAACGACAGATAATCAAATATGTCGAATTGGGTATCCTTCGTCCGTCATCATCTCCATATGGATGTCCTATCATTTTCGCTCCTAAGCCAGGTGGGAAGTGGAGGATGTGTTGTGATTATCGAGCCCTTAATAACATCACAATTAAGGACACGTATCCATTGCCACCTCACGACACCCTTCTTGAACAGCTAAAAGGTGCACGATGGTTTAGCAGATTCGACCTCAATCAGTTTTCCCATCAGATCCCTATACATCCAGATGACATTCACAAAACAGCGATTCGCACCGGATACGGTTCCTATGAGTGGACAGTTATGCCTTTCGGATTGACCAATGCTCCTGCAACCGCTCTACGTGTAGGAAATCGGGCATTCTTCGACTTCATCGATCGGTTCCTTGTCATTTTCATGGATGCCACTATTGTGTACAGTCCGGACTTTGACAGCCACGTGAAGCATGTCCGACAGTTCCTCCAGCGTTGCAGAGATCACCAGTTCTTCATCAGGCCTTCCAAGGTGGAGTTGTTCGTCAGATCCATAGATTTTATCGGACATCACATCTCTGAAGCAGGCCTATCCATCATCGAAGACCGAATCCGAGCAGTTATGGCAATACAGCCTCCAGTGTCGTATGGTCCTACCGTTGGAAAGCAGCCTCTACGCCGTATGGCTAAAGATGGCAAGTCATCCCTTCGGTCATTCTTGGGCATGGTCGGCCAATTTAGGAGATTCATACCAAAGTTCTCCAAGATTGCCGAGCCGCTCAATCGTCTCCTTAAAGATAATGCAGAGTCTGTCTGGGAATCTGAGCAGCAGCAGGCATTTGATAACCTCAAACGTGCCATCTGCAATGCTCCAGTAGTACAGCTTCCAGATCAGAAACTGCCATCTATTATGGAGGTCGATGGATCAGGCACACACGTTGGTCAAGTGGTACTTCAGGACCAAGGAAAAGGTATGAAGCCATGTGGCTATCACAGCGTCACTCTTTCTGATACACAGAGACGTTGGCCTATTCGTGAGATCGAGCTATTTGCCATTGTGGAGGGCTTCCGATTCTTTCGCCACATCTTGTTGGGAGCTCCTGAGACTATTGTACGCTCAGATCATCAGCCACTGGTTTATTTCCAGTCCAAATCCACATTAAGCCCCAAACAGGCGAGGTGGTATAAGGTTGCAGATGCACTCACTCGTATTTCTACACTCTTTGAGCTCACTGATTGTCTGAAACACATAGACATCACCGAGGTTCCACTCATTGACATACCGTCTACAGATCCTACATTCATTGCTCTTATATCTTCTTCATCAGCTCATCAGCTTCACGACATTATTATATCCCAGTATGATCGTGATACATTTGCACAGACTATATTGTCCAAGCTGGCATCATCGACTTCATCACAGTCAGTCAGCAGTTTCGAGCTCATTCAGGGGTTGATCTATCGCAAGACCATATATGGCAGACAGCTATACATTCCACCTACTGCCAAGGTTCCTACAGATGACGGTGAGATCACACAGCTTCGCCACATTCTCCTTCATGAGTGCCACTCAGCCACTATTTCTGGTCATGTAGGCAAAAATCGCATGCTTCATCTATTGCGTAGCCGATATTATTGGCCAGGAATGACGATGGCAGCCATCCAGTACATTCGGGAGTGCCCCGTGTGTCAACGCCAGAAAACGAGGAGACACAAATCCTATGGCCAGTCACATATACGATATTGTGTGCCTAAGACAAAATGGCTTGATGTATCTCTTGACTGGATTACTGACCTGCCTATCACCACTAATGGGCACGACAGTATTTTTGTGGTAATGTGCCAATTCTCTCATCGCTGTCATCTCATTCCCTTCAGCATGACCTGGACTGCTCAGCATACTGCTTCGATATATATGCAGCATATCTTCAACGGAATATCATTATTTTGGAATAGAAAAGTGACCTTCCTGGAATAGAAATTTGAATTCTGAATTTTAATTTACAGATCTGCCTCAAAAATTCTTCCGCCTTTCAAGAATGATATTTCCCAAAATTTCCCCCACTCGGGACTTGTGAACCACTTTGGTGAGGTGGCCTCACCAAAGTGGCTCACCAAAGTGGTTCATAAAATTCACACTGCTGTAACGCGTAATGCGCTGGGTATTCTGAATTATGTATGACATTTTTGTATATAATTTATATTTGGGAACTACCGTTTTCCCGACACAACTGACATGGCAAGAAAAATCCAGCGCAGATGAATATGGCAGTTCGATTAAAATATTTTTCACGGCTGAAATCGCTCGAAAACCCATGATGTGTTAAGTACGAGAGCCCGCCGCATTAAGCCCCCCTTAAATATTCTCTTTTCGTGATTATTACTGGTCATACGAGCCTGGAAAGGTCCAACGTCCAACTCTATAGCCGATGTGGCGCAAAATCATTCACGTCTTGGATACATTACGTGATTCATTAGACGGGCGAAATTCGGAACTATAATCTCATTCATCTGAACCGTGCACTGAAAATGTAGTAATAACTTCATTTAATCGTGCGTCCCCGCGAAAAAGTCGAAGTGGGGTACGCCACATTTCTTGGGTGGCATATGACTGCTTTTTTGTACGGTATGTCATTTTGAGACGCAAAAGATTTGGTTTGGTTTTTGACAGATTCACCTCTCGCATATGTATGATGCTCGCAGTGTCACTGTCCCATTTTACAGCAGATGTCGCTTAGAGCATTTTGCGATGTACAGATGTTATTTGTTAACTATGAAATTTCAACTTAACGCGGAACGCTCTCTCTCTCTCGCAGTGAGACCCCGTACAGCCAGGCGAAGGTTTTTAAGATTACGTGTTCATCTAAGTAAAATTTTCCTATCTAATATTATCACATATTTCTACTGAGTCAGGGGGTATTCGCTTCGCAAAGAATGATGGCACCTTTCACTACTTTTGGAAGTCGCGAAAATCCTAAGATCCCGCTCAACATACCCACATGACCGCGCCGGCCCTTAGCGAGAATTGTGGTTGGCCATTCAGACCGTACGAATTAATATTGAAAGATAACACATATGAGATAATATTTTGGTAAGCCGTTCCCTCATCCGCAGCGCATACTTGCTTGCAAGCGAGCGCGCAGATGAGGGACGAAACCCTAGCGGAAACGTGGACGCGGTTGACATCCGCGTTTTTGCTAGGGCTGACAGCGCGCTGTCCAATGCTCAAAACGTGTTCGTTATGCGAATATGATATGTGTGGTACGCTTGTGCTATGCATTGTGCTTTCATGCGGTGCGTATGTCGAGCCGTTCACTCGATGTGAATTGTGACTCGATGTGATGTGAATTGTGCCCAATGACCCCCTCCCTTGCGCGGCGTTCCAGATCCCAGATTATGCACGGATCTCGCGCGCGCAAAAAATATGTTGTTCCTAACACACCTTAAAATAAGTATGCAAAGTTTCGATGCTTGCGGTGTATTGCTCGGACCTCTACATCAGGCTGCTGGACAGTGACTTACGGGTCCGTAAGTCACTGTCCAGCAGCTTGAGGTGAAGGTCTGAGCGAGAACAGGTGAGCGGATTATGTTTCGTTCGACGTGAGCACGTGACGGAGGCTAGACACGTCATCATACCACGGATATGCGAATGGAAAATATAAAAATTGAATTTCACCAACAAATATTTTAGTGAATATAAACCTTTGGTATATTCA
>LGRX02021156.1:0-16852 GCA_001247695.2 Cymbomonas tetramitiformis
CTATTCTTCGGGCGACTCATCCGCGGTGGCCACGGCTTCACCGTCCTCCATCACGGCGTCGGCCGAGGTGATGCGCGGGCCGAACTTGTTGACGTGGTGGAGCGACGTTCTCCACGACACTAGTTCCTTGCCATCGCATTTGAGGCATTTGCAAGGAATCAACTGAGGTCGGTCCCGCGTACTTCTGCGAGCACCTCGCACCCACGCGCGCGGGATCATCAACGCGGATGGGTACCACCGCGTGGCCAAGGATCGAGTTTCAAACACAAGTTATCAACTCACTGGGTGCGCGTGTACCTCGCGAGTACGCGATATCAGTGCGATCTCGGTACGTGTGCACCGCATGAGTACTGTGAAACGCGTGCAAGCCCGGTACATATGTACTAACAACACACCGCAGACTACTTCGACGGCACGGGCAAGAAATCTCACCTCGGCGGGGGGGCGGCGGGTCGTCGGCATCCTCCATTTCGGCCACCACGTCCGCCTTGGCGTCCGCGTCGACCGTGCGCAGGGTCTCCTTGGCCACGGCTTCACCGTCCTCCATCACGGCGTCGGCCGAGGTGATGCGCGGACCGAACTTGTTGACGTGGTGGAGCGACGTTCTCCACGACACTAGTTCCTTGCCATCGCATTTGAGGCATTTGCAAGGAATCAACTGAGGTCGGTCCCGCGTACTTCTGCGAGCACCTCGCACCCACGCGCGCGGGATCATCAACGCGGGTGGGTACCACCGCGTGGCCAAGGATCGAGTTTCAAACACAAGTTATCAACTCACTGGGTGCGCGTGTACCTTGCGAGTACGCGATATCAGTGCGATCTTGGTACGTGTGCACCGCATGAGTACTGTAAAACGCGTGCACGCCCGGTACAAATGCACTAGCAACACACCGCAGACTACTTCGACAGCACGGGCAAGAAATCTCACCTCGGCGGGGGGGGGAGGGGGTGCCTTGCAAAGAACCCATCTGGCTTCATCGTCATCATTCCAATTAACCGGAACCCCTTGGAAGCCCGTCAGTAAGCAATGGCGTACCCAATCGGCGACTTCTTGTTGCATCACGATCAAGTCCGGCAACGGTATTATGCCATCAGTCGACTCACATCTGAAGTACTTGCCCGCGAACTTTGTTTCGGCGGAGAACGCGTTCAAGTGTTGGGTACGATTAACGTCGAGGTCGGGAAATCCTCGTGCATAGTCATCCAAATAGTCACACGTCCACTCACCCATGTCATGGCGATGTTCCACAATCGTGTTACGAAGTACGTTATCAAACGCCGCCTCTGCCGCCGTCTCGTCGTCAACCACCGGGCTGTGGCACATGAGGCGGAGGGGTTTTGGAAGGAGGTTGAAGCTGTACGTCAGTACACATGTACCAATGATGTACCACAGCTCTAGTGCACTTGTACCGTCCATGTACCCGTTGACAGGACCATACTAGCAATGTCGGTACAATGGAAAGACAGGGCCAACATGAATTTTCGTATGCGAACATGAAAATTTTGGCAGGGCCTCCGGCGCACAAGGTAACCATAAGAAGGGATTTCCGGCATCTTTTGTTTCACTTGCATGCGTCTTTGCTCCGTACATATGCACCCAACGATTCCAGGTGCCGTACATATGCACTGTGGATGCACCACACATGGGTGCACATGTACGCAACACGTACCAAAGGGTTAGTGGGTATCCACCATAATTATGGCACGAGCCTAGAATGAACCCAATCAACCTGCGTGGATTCGTGGAAATGGAGATCGAGCGGGGATTTATGTACGGGTAAGAACGCACCATGCCATGCCAATATCCACCCCAGTTGAAGGATCGCCGTCGGTAATGGTGCCGCATACGGCGTCGGTTATTTCCTCGACAACCGCCGAGCCTTCCGGTGCGGGAGCACCGGCAGTGAGATGTATGGAAGGATTTTCCGGCAGGGCAGACAGCCAAGGCCACGCGGAAGATGCACGATCATCACCACGTCCTTGGCGATAAAATAATCTCTCCGCTACATCGCATCCCACGTCCCCGGAACGTTCTCTCTCCCAAAACTCGGACTCCCATGCGGAGCTATTTGTTGTGATTGATTGTAATAAAGCCGCGTCCACGTGAAGGCGGCGGCCACGTGCACGCGGTCCCCCAGCCACGACCCAGTGGTTTAGGTCGGATTGTTGAGGTACACGACGCTCGTCACGCACGTTCCTGCGAAGCACAATCAGTCGGTACATTATCGGTACACATGCACCCGGGAATAATCACAATGGTACGACGTGGGTACATGTGTACCGAGCGTGTACGGTGAATGCGGACACATTCTCCTACTAAGGCATTCCCACACGACGCGCCCACGCAAAATAAAAATTTTGGCAGGGCCTCCGGCGCACATTGTGACCATAAGTAAGAATTTCCGGCATATTTCGTTTCACCTTTATGCGCAAGTGTCCGGTACGTATGTACTGACGTCACACCGACCATGTACCAACTGAAGAACGGTAAGGTGCACGCGTACCCGGGATGCACGTATTACTTTATGAAGGGAAGAACGCACCTTGCATCGACATCGTCGGTGTCGTGAACGGGTCGTTGTCGACCGTGTTGTCGCCATGCATGCGCCGGGGCCGGGCGAAGCTACCGAGGGCGTCCCCGACGCTCCTGCCCATGTCGCATGGATCTGCATACGGGAAGACATTGCGGGTACATACGTACCGAACATGTATTAGGCGGCATGAGGTACGTACACGGACACATGCACGTGACATGTACCCGGCGGCCGGTACATGCCGGGTACGCATGCCGCGCCGCGAGCAAGTACACGTTGGGTACAAGATAAAGGTACACGTGTATCCGGCATGTACGCATGGACAACTACATGTGTACCGCATATGTACTATCGCCGTACGTTGCTTGTACACAGGGACCTTATCAGTACGCAAATGATGTACTCTGCATGTACCCGAACGTAAATTTTGGGTACATATGTTATTTCTGCACCCCACTTTGGCTTCATTCTTGTACTTTTGTGTACTTGCTCGCGGCGGATGCTGGGTACAATTAGGGTATACATGAACCATCCCGTTACTAAAATCCGCCGCGAGCAAGTACAAGAATGAAGCCAAAGTGGGGTGCAGAAATAACATAAGTACTCAGGCTTGGAAACTGCAAGTGCATGCGAGTACAATTTACACTTTTCCCGACAGCTTCAGGTACAACCCAGGCGCACGTGTACCCAAGCGAACATCACCAAAACGCAAAAAAAGTCACCAAACCCCCCAAAAACAAGTTGGCCTCATTTTAAAGCGCACGACGAGCGCAAAAAATAATCGAGTGCACGACGAGCCCGAAAAACATTTTAGTTGCACGAAAAATGGGCAAACGTGTTGCACAAAAAAAAAGGAACAGAGAGAGAAAATCGTACCTCAATTAGGATGACCGCCCGAGTAGAGCGGTGGGGTGGAATAATCGATGACGATCGCGATCGATACGTACGTGACCTGCGTGCCTGCGATCCCCAACCCGCGAAAATTTTCAGAGAAAAGCTGCACCGCTCGATAGCGAATCGAACGGGACGAAAGATACCTGATGAGGAAGGGGTGTCAAAAAACTTACACGCACGAAATTCGACGGGGTCAGTGTCACCGTGATCGCGAAAAACGATTTCCCACCTGTGGATCAAAGGCAGGAAAAATCTGGGCCCCATAGAAACTCCAGACTGCAAATCGAAAAAGGGTATGGCGTCTGAAGGGCCTTAATTAAAGACGCCAGCGTCATTAGCTCCTATTGGCGCCCGATCACTACACGTCGTTCGGCTCATGTCGCATCAGCCCCACGGCGAGTTTGAACCGCCGCCCCACGGCCCGAAGACCGGGCAACAGGTCATCCCCACCACTCGGCTACGACAGCTCCAGACTGCTATCGTCGGATTTTTCGAACGGTACGGACTCGAATTTTAAAAATGCGTGCGGTACGAACTCGGTACGAAGGTGTCGACGAAACTGTTGACCAAGACGACACGGTCCGCAGCGAGGGTGGTGCGTGTGTACGCTTCAAGTACGGATTTTGAAAGATATGCGGCGCTTACCACCTAAGTTAACTTAAAATCCAATACCACGCACACCACCGTAAAAGTCAGCACCAGCGCCAGCCTAAACATGGGAAAGAGCAAATAAAGCAATCATGGATCAGCGCGAGTTCAAGGCTTGGTGCAAAGGCAACAATAAGAAATTCACCAAGGAAAGGTACGAAACGTACCTTAGCAAAGCCGCCGCAATGGCGTGTTTTTCAGATAGTGACGACGAGGAGACGGAGGACGAGGAGGAATCCCCTCGAAAAAAACGGGGGAAGAAGGTGGCGAAGGGCGCCCGAAAAGGGCATCGGGATGAGCCGATCGCCCACACCTCCAAAATTAAAACTAATTTAAAAAGTTGAACGTGAGGCGCGGCGAGAAGGCCGAACCTGGCGTGGCTGTGTTAAGCGGCGCTCAAGAGATGGAATTGGGCTCCGCCTGCGAAACGCGCAGGCTCATCTTCGGTAAGAAATGGCTAATTAATTAGCAACTTCCTTCCTTTTTTTTGTACTGCGTGGGTGCGCGTGTACCTTATGTGTCTTTGCAAGGTTGTGCGCTCTAAGTCCACGTGCACCCTACACACACCGGAGGGCGTAGGGCGTGTGCCTGCTGTGTACCCAGCGTGTACCTGCAGTCAGAGGTAGGTACATCCGCGTTGTTTTATTAACTAGTAAGCATCTTTCTTTCGCAGGCGATCTCATTAGCACTGGAAAGCTCGACCCCTGGAAGCCCATAAAATCCCAGCTTTCCGCAAAGGCCCTGTTCGTCGACGCATGTCGGAAGAAAATGCCGTTGACCGCGGCTCTCATTGGGGGGGGGCACGGCACCAAGCTCACCCAGATGACGTCCGCCCTCAAAAGGCGGACGCGTTGGGGGAGGTGGACCCGCAACAAACCCTCCAATCGGTGGAGGTGCCAAATCGCCCACCACCCCTTCTCCACGTGGAAGGTGGTGGTGGAGTGCGAGGGCAAGCACGGGCCCACCAACCCCGAGATCGTGGCGGCCCTGAAGGAGATGGGGAAGGAAGCCCTCCCCGAGTACCCCTCCAAAGGTATTGCATCCCATTTCTTGTTTTTTGCTTCTTTGTTTGCCTTAAAATGCATATGCTACCTCTGTCGAGTAGTACAGTCTAGGTACACGTGTACCCGGTATATACCTGTTGTCAGAGGTAGCATTCAACCCGCTTGCCAACTGATTGCTTTTGTGTCTTGAGCAGAGCTGAAGTCCCTCATATTGAGGGACTTACTGGAGGGGCACGAGGAGGAGGAGGAGGAAGAGGAGGTTGACCCAGCCCGATCTTCAGGCAAGGAGAAGGGGGTCGAGGAGGGGAAGGGGAAGGGGACGGCGGTTGAGGGGACGGACGAGGAGAGCGAGGAGGAGGAGGGTGATGGTGAAGCTCAAGCTGAAGCTCAAGTAGCCAAACATGCGTATGTCCAGCAGGATGTGGTCCCCTTGGAGATAGGGGACATCGTCTGCCTGATGGCATGCGGTGCACGGTGGGAGGTGGAGGCCGAGGAGAAGCGGTGGGAGGGGGGTGGTGTTGACATCGACGACACCGTTTGGTACTCCGAGGACAAGCCGCACGGCCCACTCCTCCACACCCCCCTGGTGACGGCCATGGTGCTTGACAACGAGAAAGGCACCAAGGTCAAGCATCTGGAGGCGGTGGTGGAGGGTGGCCTCCCCGATGGGTGGGTGTCCTTAAAGGTACATACCCAGTACACTTGTACCCCCTTCGTGTTGCTTTGCAGTACAGGCTCGGTACATGTGTACTATGTCTGACTTTTGCACTGTTTGTTTTACGCGTAGGTGTTGGAGGCCCATTGGACCTTGCTCGACCCGGACCTCCTCCCGCATGCGACCTCAGCCATGCAGGCTTTAGCCACGGAGACTGCTGAGAAGCTGGGGGTCACGGCAAAGGTCTCCGATCCTGAAGTGGTGAATGACCTCCACAACGGCGTGGTGGCCGTGGGGGACATTTGTGTCCCCCAACAATTTTGTATCCACCGCTTCGTGGTGGACGAAACCACGAAAAAAAAGGACGTGGACCTTCCTTTTTATTTTTCTGGAGGCCCGAAGGAGTGGGTCAAAAAAGCCGAGAAGAATCGGGACAAGATGATCGGCATGAAAGCCGGTGACGATGCTCCCGCCGTCGACGATGCTCCCGCCGTCTCCCGCAATTCGAAGGGCAAGAGGACCGCGGACAAGCTGCCAGAGGAGCAGCCGGCGAAAAAGAAAAGGGGAAATAGAAAATAGAATAGAACATTGTAAATAGATATGTAAATAAACTAAGCTTGCTTTACTTACTGCTGTGCTGAAGTGCATGCCTGGTGCAAGTGCACCCACAATGTTTTCCCTTGTAGTGCATGCTGGGTACATATGTACCCGATAAATACGCATACAAATGCATTAACTGGTGCATGCCCGGTGCATATGTACCTGGCCTGCGTACATGCATGCCCGACATGTACTTCAATAACAAGTACATGCAGGGTACATGTGCACCATGCATGCTAATATCAATAAGTACATATGTCCCTGACCTGCGTACATGCGTACCCGGCATGCACCTCAATCAAAGGTACATGCTAGGTATATCTGTACCATGTATGTTAAACTCAATAAGTACATATATACCTGGCCTGCGTACATGCGCACTTGGCATGTACCTCACGCATCAGGTACATGTGGGGTACATACAGTACGCACCAATTATGTTAGTATCAATAAGTACATATGTACCTAATCTGCGTACACGCATACCCAACATGTACCTGATGCGTGGGTACATGTTGGGTACGTAAGCACCAGGCATGGTATTAACAATAAGTACATATGTACCTGTCCCAAGTACATATGTACCCACCATGTACCCCGGGTGTCCCAACGGTAACATCCAACGGTAACATCCAACGGTAACATCCAACGGTAACCCGAGTACATATGCGGTACACATGTACCCGTACATGCGTACACGCCGGGTACATGCGCAGGCGGCAAAAGGTACATACACAGACGCATGCACCCAGCATGTACCCTGTCGCGGGTACATGCCCGGTACATATGCCGCGCCGCGAGCAAGTACACGTAGGTACAAGGTAGAGTACACGTGTACCCAACATGTACCAGACCCCGTTTTTTACTGTTTTCGTACACGTTGGGTACACGCTGGGTACACGTTGGGTGCAAGCTGGGTACACGCCCGGTACACGTTGGGTACACGTCCCCAGTACATGCCGGGTACATATGCACTGGGGTTTCCAAAATTTGTAGGGGTTCCTGCTAGATGGGTGCTAAACTAGGTTTCATCTTTGACCTGCCGGCGTAGGCCCTCATCCTGCAGCCTCCCGTTATGAGGAATGGCTGCAGATTAGATGTTGTTAGCATGACATTGGCCACCCAGCAGAACTCAAGGGCTAAACTCTCTAGTGCACTGGACCGGGAAATAGCAGTTAGGGCAGAGGGACAGGCTTGACCGCTGTGCACCTAATAATAATCTCACGTCTCCGGTAGGAGTATGTAACATTTTCTTTTTATCGCGGTTACCAATTATTTTGAGCATTATTCTGTATTCCTTCTCTGGCTCAGCTCGCCAACGGCATTTCAGTTCTCTATGCTGCTTTTGCTTCCGTGCTTTTTGCTCGTTGGCAAATTCGTTTGCGTGCCACCCTGTGCAGTGTATGCTTGAAGACTTGATGAATGTTGAGTAGCATTCTTGCCATGTTTGCTTGCAAAACCATATGGAGGGGTGACAGAGCGATCAACGACCTTTTTGGGATCTTGGCGTACGGTCACCGCGCTTCGGAATAAAGTGCGGTTTGGATACTCGTTATCGCAAACGTCTTATTTCGGTTGAGTGCATGTGTCATATAGTTTGCAGGACGTCTGGGTCTCGGTGTGCAGCTGATAATTACTTTACCCCACCCTCCGCGGCGCATCGAAGGACAATCTTGGCGTCATCCCTGAAGGATGTTGTTACGCACTATGTGTTTCCTCGCGATCTTAAAACGATAATATAAAAATAGGCGACTCTACATTGCACTGTTTTCATTACTTCCAGTAGTTTTCTTTCGTTTTTTGCACTATGCTTAACCGTGGTTTTTTGACTTTGCAGAAGACCCAACATCAGGTCTACCTTTGTGCGCTCGGAATTATCTTTCGCATTAGGATTGTTTTTGCCCCCTGACCGTAATTTCCGGTTTGCCTATCTATCTCCGTTGTGCGGCTCAACCGGCACGATTTTAGTGTTTGAATCGTACGCAGGACGGCGGCTTTTTTGCTTTGCTGCATGCGCCTTCATAGCGCGCCCTTTCACCCACGCACATCTCGTTGTTTACGATTTTGGCTTACGTAGTAGCACCGCAATCCGCGGACTGCTCTTGGGGGATCTTTTGCCGCCCACGGATGCGTGTGCTCTATAACGGGTAGCGGGTCTTTTTTGTCGTATAGAAGGTTTCGTTATGTCGCGAAGCATTTTGTCGCAGCTACGACAACAATCTATCTGTGTGTCGATTTTGTCGCAGCTGGACAAAATACGTGCTGTCTAGGGGATATTTTGTCGCAGAAACTTATCAGAAACGTATTTAAATTGTGAGAAATATACAGAAACACTTTCAGTCGAGTAGGGGGTCTAGCATACAACGAACAAAAACTCCGTGCATGACGAAGCTCAACATAAAAGAGCTAGTAGAACCTAGCGGAATTAACGGAGTGATTATTCAAGCACGTATACACTGGAACTCACGCATGAGATAATACGCAAGCAGTCATTGCGAATCACAGTCCAAAATTACAGCTCCAAGCTATTATTACATTAACGTTTATGTGAACATCCAGTTTTCAGCAGGCACTACAACCTACACTATTGGCCTACTAATATCTCCAATACACAGCATTCCGTTTTTCTGCACGCGCAAATTCACGAAGTCAGAATAGAGATAGAACAGAGAATAATTACGCTGAAAAAACTGTGCAAAGTGAAACAACACATCAAAAGTATGCACATACTCTGCAAAATACAGCACGCTAGTTAGTAATAGAAATATTGGGAATCGAACCCAACCCGACGGGCAAGATGCCCGACGGTCTCCAAGCACTCTTATTATGTAGGCAGATTGACAAAGGAAGAGGCACTGACAACAGGATTGTTAGCACAAGGAAATTGCAAAATAAGTCGGCAAGGTCGCAGGAAGCATCTCGACAGCCCAACAATTAGTGCACATAAGAGATCGCCAGATATGTATTTCCTGAAAAGGCTTGACACCAGGCATCTGTCAGCAGGCTTCTTGAAGAATATATTTCAGCATCAAGAAGTACGCTAGAAGAAAGTGGTTGAGGTGCGCAATCCTGCAACCATGCGACAAGCGAAAAACACCAGATGCTGCAAAAAAGGATGCGGTGAAAACAGAAGAAGTTATCGAGCTGGTAAGGGAATATGCAACAAAAGAAGCGGAAACCTGCGCACGCTCACTTAGAAATATAGTCGGGGCAAAATAAAAAGCGCAGCAGCAGGCAGCACACGGGTTGTATTTTGAACGCTGGAAATGAAGTGAGAAGGCGGCTGAGCTCAGGCGCTATTTGATGCGTCAAGCTATGAGACTGATATGTGATTATGATTGTGAGTCGTCAGCTGTCGCGCTGTCACGCTATTGTGACACTTGCACGTTGCACCACAGTATACAACACCTCATCCAACAGGACTCGAAATCGGACAGTCCGATCATTCGGTTGACGATCCGATCGGCCGGTCGAAAAATAGTTTATGGGGGGTTGTTGTTGTCTTCAAGATCGAAGATGGACAAGTCAGTTAGTTACTTGCGACACACTACGACTTCTGAGACTATAGACACTTGCGACAAAATGTAGATCTTGTCTTCGGATCGAATCCATTATGCGACGAAATCGTACGGTTAGATCGTCCGGTCGATGATTCGATCGGTCGGTCGAAAATTAGTTGATGTAGGATTGTATTGTATTCAAGAAGTATTCAAGATCCTTGCGATAACTTGAAGATGCCCTTCTTCAAGAATCTGGCATCTGACTGTCCGATTGTTCGCTCGACGATTCGATCGGGCGGTCGAAAAATATGCTGGATTCAGTGCACCGTAGGTCATTATTTGCTCTGACTCCGTTTGGCTGTACCAGTACTCGTACAGTACTTGGTGACAGATACCTAGGTCACAAATAGCTTTATATTGGTTAACTCTTATAATCAGTTTACACTTGTATCATAATTATTCAGTGACCACCCGATATAATGCGGTATAATATATCTCACAGGTTATGGGGTATTACCCCGCTTTTATCACTGCTGACTTTGCCATGATTGGCTAAGCTTTTCCGCTTGGCGGGGCGTTGGGGCCTCGCGAGGTGTTGAATTGGCCACTTTAGAGCGTGCGGTTTGCGCTAGGTTACGGTAGGATTTTGGATTGGGGACTTTCGGCCTCTTCTTCGAGTGTCCGCCGTTGGATTTTGTTTTTGACTTGGCTTGATCACCCCAGTCGACATCTCCTTGGCCGTCGCGTATTCGACTTCGTTGATTTCGTTCGACCCCCATTTTAGCCTCACTCCGTAACTGCATTACCGTCGCTCGCCACCTTACAATTTGCACCTCGCCTTTTCCCCAACACCCTCCTATAGGAATTTCAATTCTGAATGTCTTCATCTTCGATTCACACACCGGCCGTGGGGGCTAGGATGCGCCTCGATTCGATTTTCGCTAGGAACGTGGGAGCTCGCTATAAGAGCACTCCGCAGTCAGCGCATGCTACCCTTGCTGCTGCTGACAAGACACGTGGCGCCGCTGTTTTGCAATCATCTTGGGACGTTGACGTTGTTAAACGTGTTGCCAAGGACACCCTAGGTACCAAGGCATCGTCATTTTCCGGAAGCGAGCCACATCGGCTAGTTCTTTGGGACTCCTTGGTTACTGCATTGGAGGCTTCTTTCGTCAACAAGGACTCCGCCAACGAGGACATTTTTGACCTCGTGGACGTCGACAAAGAGGTTCACCCGATTTTCAACGACATCTTACTTCGTGCATTGGTGTCTTTGACGACTCCCCACTCTCCAGCTCGAAGGTGGGTTGACGCTTCGGCTCGAATTTCTCCGCGCGACGGTACGCGCGCACTCCTAGAGATTACCAAGCGGCTACTGCCGCCTGGGCATCGGCCGCTCCGCCATCACGAGGAGCTTTTAGGCATTTCTTTTGGGCCCTCTGACGATCCAGAGCCCTTAGTGGCTCAATTTGCGGATGAGTGTCTAAAAGCAATTGCGGCTTCTGGAGCCGGCTCTCTGGACGACAAGGCCGTCAAGAGGCAGCTACTGGCGGCACTGGATGCCGAGTTTTACAGAGAGGTAATCACCCCACTTCGCCTGGACACTGAATTGGCTAAGAACGACGATCGCTCTTAATTGGAAGATGCGCTCTAAATTGGAAGATTTTTTGAAGGTCATTGTTTTGATGTTTTTTACATTATTTTAAACATATCATGCCCAAAAAATAGGGTGGTTATAATTTTGGAAGTTTTTCTCATCGTATGAGGCGGGGTTTTCAGAATTCTTACGCGTGACTCTTAGGCATATTGAGGAGTGTTCCAAAAATCCACATATGGTATTAGATCGAGATTAAAGGTTATAAAATGGAAGTAAAAAGGGAAAAATATGTACCTGTTTATCGTATGTTTGATATTTTCATCGATTTCAGCACAATTTTGCCAAAACCCCCCTCAAACCCTATGCTTTATCACACGCGTATTCACAAAGGGCGGGTAACATATGTAAAGGTTCTTGCTAATGGACCCGTCACGTGCTATGTTATAATGTAGTTTGCCATAAAACATATTTGAACAAATAAACTATCAAGCACTTGCATCTCCGTGCAGATTTCTGGAGCAAATGGCCCTCTAGCGGGGGAAACCCTAAGTGGTAACACCAATTTAGGGTGTAAGCACAACCACATGTGTACATGCATGCACATACGAACTCTTGACTGCACTTATTTACTCTTCAGAGTTCTCCAGCAGTGCTTTTAAAAGCTCAGCTTTCTCCTCACAACCTGGAATTCCGCCTTGAACACCAGATTTTGCGGTCTCATCCCAGCATGTCAACACCTCGTTCACGTCAAATGTAGACTTCATGCGAAGGGTGCGGGCACCCCGTACGAAAGCTCCAGCCTCACAGAGTTGTTCTACCGTCTCGAACGTTCTCCGTGACTGTGCTGGCAACCAGAACTGCCAGGTTATCTCCTTCCGTGAGGCATGCTGCCCCACCACCTCCACGAAATGGAGTGGGAGTGACTTACCGCCGTCCGGGAGCATAACGTTGAACCAACACTTGTCGCTGGCTTCCCCGCCTGCAACGGTCACGGCATAGCTGCCCACAGTCATGTCCTCGAACCGGTAGTCGGCTGCCAAGTGTTCCTTCTGCGATGCCAAACGCATCCCACGGTCATATAGACTCTCGTCAACACCGGAGGAGTGCTCATCGTCGCCATCATCCGTGCCCTCACTGCTGCTGGGCTGTTTCTGCTGTTTTGGCTGCTTTCCAGGCTTCTTCTTGCGCGCTGCAACCTGCCGACTCCGACTGCGAGTGGCAAGATCCATCTCCATATCAGTATCATCGCTGTCGCCTTCGGAGGCGGGTGAAGTTCTGCGCGCCCTGTTTTGCCTTTGTGCGCCTGAAAACCTCTTGCGAGCAGCAGGTGGATCTCCTCCTCTCCGACTCCTCTTTCCATTTGCTTCACGCACACCTGCCTCTGCACGAACTGCGGGAGCTTCTTCACCAGCTTCTTCTGCCTCTGCACGAACTGCGGGAGCTTCTTCACCAGCATCTTCTGCCTTCAAAAGCTGGATCAGGCGTTCCAACTTCTTGGTCTTGGTCGTAAGACCCCGCAGTTCAGCATTCCGCTCAGATAACACTCGGTGTAAGTGTTTATCCTCGTACCTGCGTAAGCGAACCCTAGTTTGAAACTTCTCTATACACTTCGCCACCACCACCAACTCGGAAAGAGAGGAAGGAAACAAGTGCGTCGTCTGCTTAGAAATAGTTTTCCCCGCGGAAACGTGGGTTTCAGGGTTAGGATGTGACTGCAAAAACGTGCTGTATCATCACCCTTGTTTCCAGGCCTACTTGGCAAGTTGCACGGATATTGCAAAATGCCCTTGTTGTAGGAAGATCTGGAGCTAGAACAAGAAACCTACCTGACTTTGCTTAGACACTTGAAGGACAACAATGACAAAATAAATATAAATAAGGTATAAATGAGATCGCACTAGGCTGGTAAACGGTCGTCTTACCTTCTGGAAATCAGCTCAGTACAATACTTGGCCTCGCGCATAAAAGCCACAACCTCGTTGATGTCAATATTTTTCAGGACTTCTTTCTCCACCACTTGTTTCTTATGCGTCACGCCGTCGAAACATACATTGAACTGCTCCGCCTTAGCATACCGCGTCTTCAAGATCCCATCGCATTTGACTGTAGATGCGCGGGTATGCGCACGTGTCAGCAGCAGTGAAAGGTCCCACTTCGGAGGTAATCGCTCGGGATGTCGCTCTCGCACGGCCTCCACCTTCAAAGGCAAGGGGAAGGTTGCTTTCAATTCCTCGTGTCGTTGTTGGCTCACCAGATCTGGCGTTGCGGCTCGGAGTCCCAATAGACAGCTCCGCGTTGTTTGCTCCATGTCCAATACCTTGTTTCCCTTCCCCTTGCGCTTCCATTCCGGGTTGTCCATATAGCCCGGGGCGGAGTCGACGTCGGGATAACTGGTACAAATAATCAGCCCAAGGTTCGGGTCCTCGTCCACGCCACTTGGTAGCCATTCCTTGAACCTGTCACCAAACTTGTACTTCGCTCGGACGAGCTTGTCCGGAGCGACGTAAAAGCACCAAGTATGCACCTTGCGGTCTCGTCCAGCGTGGCCACCAAACTCTTCGTTCAAGTGCGGGTCGATCCACGATTTGAAGTCCAAGTTGCAGCCGACGACGTACGTGTGCTTGTTGATGGTTGTTATCGTCCAGGCAAAGAGAAAGGCAATCCATTGTTCCAAAGATATGAACCAATGGCCTTTTTTATCCGCGGTCTTACCCCACAACAGCATCTTCAGCAACCCGAAAAAGCCATCGACGTCGTTGTGGGAGTGGCCTACGGGCAGACGGTGTAGGTAGATCTCTTTGTACAGCCCGTGGTGAACCAGGATGCAGAAGAAGGCGAAAACATGCCGGTTCCAGTTTTCCGACCCTCCGTCCATTTGCACGTGGCATGTTTGCCGAAAGTGCCGCTCCGTGTTCTCCACCACATACCGTAGCAGAATATTGAGCGTCGTGAGGCACATGTTCACGTCTTTGCCAGGAACCCATGGCATAAGTAAACACATGCACAACACCGTGCCGTGCATCACGACTGCTTGCAGATGAAGGTGGAAGAAACTTCCAGCTTTGTCGCTCATCGCCTTGACCTTCACGGGGAAGTGCGGACAAACGGTGTTGTTGTTTGCCGCCCCGTCGAAACAATACGAGTCACTGATGCCGAACTGGTTGGCACTATCAGCACGGGTGTTATTGTACTGAGCTCTCTCATTTCGATAATCACTCCGGTGCGCGTCGTTAAGCGTCTTCCAGTCCTCCAGGTCCTCCAAGTCCTTTACAGCACGGCGCTGCTTCGTCAAGATTTCGCATGTCGTGCACTTACCTGCACAATCCTTCCGCTTGCGCATGGTAATATGCTTCGCGCGGAGGTACTCGCGCAGATACTTGCGAAACTGCGTGATTTTAACCTGATAAACGCCGCGACGCATAAGCTTGTATGCGGCATAACAATCGGCTGGTCGGATCGGATTCATTTGGAGTTTGCCGTTTTGAGGTTGTGGCTCCGCCAACGGCAACAGCTCGTGAGCAGCGTACTCCAAGAAATAAGTCCAGTTCAGGTTCGTCGGGTCGTTGTACAGCGTCAAATTCCTCTTCCTTGTGCTCTCCAGCATGCCGCCCCCACACACGTGCGCGTGCCACTTGAACCATGTGCTTTCGGGAATAAAGTGCAGTCGTCGAAACGCATCCTTGCAGACTTTCTTGCCCAGGAACGTCAGCGAGTCGAACATCTCTATTTCAAGCTTCTGCGAACCGGGCTTGAACCTACGCGCACGAGTGAGCTCCGCGACGATGTTCTCCTTGAACTGGCGACCGTTTAGCGTAGACTTCTCACGTAAGTACGCCTGCACGGGACGATACTCGAATTGGGACAGACAGCGCCTCCCACACCTGCATTCGTTGGCGGGGTCCATCAGATCCCCGATCTTTGTCACGCTTTCCGCAGTATTGTTGGGCCCATATCCCGACGTTTTGGATTCTGCTTCCGGTTCGGAACGCTTCGCCTTTCTTGGGTTGATGGTTTTCGTCTTGCATATAAAGTCTTCCACCGTTTCATAGTAATAATCTTCTGAACCAGAAGAATTAGACGAAGCGCTAAGCTCAGATTCGCCTTCAGAGCACGACGAGCATAACATATTTCCTTCCTTCCCGCTTTAGCGACTTGGCGCCTTCTCAAATGTTTAAGCTTCAAAGTTTCAAAACTAATGACCGGCGCGACGTTCCAGGCGTTCGAGCGTTTGATTGCCTTTCAATCGTCACATGTAGTCAGATCGCACTAGTCATATCACTAGTGCGATCTGATTTCGCACTAGTCGCGCGACTAGTACGGACTAGTGGCGTGAGTAGTGCGATATGCTATCTTTAAGAGTTGATTTTCACTATCGCAAGTATACTTTTCTGTGGACACAACTTTTTATCTTCTTTCTTCTCACTTACCATACTCCTACGTAATCATGTCTGACGAAAAACTCTTTGGTGAAGGCTTCAAAGCGCAATCGGTGGAAGACCTTGACAACAGCGGCACACAAGAGGTCCGACACTGCGCCAAGATCCTTAAACGCTTGTTGACGGACGAGCAGCTGCAAACGATTTTCCCCATTTCGGGGAACAAAAGTCAACTGTCCGGAACGGGGGTGGAGGTGTTGCTCACTCCCGATATCATTGAGAACTGTTTTGAACACTACACGCCGGCCGACGCGGCGTGTTACCGCAACCTGGCGTCGTGGCAATTTCTGAAATCGGTGACGCAAACCCAGTTCGTGGAAAAGATGGAGGAGGCGGAGAAACGAGGCACAAAACCAGGATTGTTTGATATTTTCAACAAGGGGGACGCGGCGGAGAAGAAGGAGGAGGCGAAGAAGGAGGGCAAAGGGGAGGATGAGGACGAGGATGAGGACGAGGTGGAGGACGAGGACGAAATTGAGATCCCCTGCGCACAGCTTCCCGCAGAGGACCCAGAGAAGAAGTACACGACCTTCGCAACTAAGAACGGTTTTGAGGTGATGTACAAGCTGAACGAGGACGGGGTCCAGCAGCCCGCTGGACTCGAGAATTCGGACGAGGACAACGACCGGTTGGTTCTCTGGAACTACTCAGAGAACTTGCTGATGAAGGCGGTGCTCACATTGGTGCGAGTAAATCAGTACTTGCCGCATTCTCAAAAGCATCTGGTGCACGTCATTAAAAAGTTCCAAGTCCCCAAGCAACCGGCGGAAGAGACCGTCGACTTTGATGAGGAAAACTACCGCATCCTGACGGCGTTGGCGCCAGCAGCAGCCCTGCCAGAGCCAGCAGAAGAAGCAGAAGCAAATGCAGAAGCAGGAGCAGCCCCAGCAGCAGAAGCAAAACCAGAAGCAGCAGCAGCCCCAGCAGCAGAAGCAAAAGCAGAAGCAACAACAGAAGCAGCAGCAGCCCCAGCAGCAGAAGCAA
>LGRX02021162.1:7121-30403 GCA_001247695.2 Cymbomonas tetramitiformis
GGTATAAGCGGTCATTGTTGCTAGTGTGTGGTCAGATACCAGGTCCCCTCAGTGGTTTCCCTCACCGGTATAAGCGGTCATTGTTGCTAGTGTGTGGTCAGATACCTGTTGTTGCAGGTAGGATCATAGATGTGAAGCGCTGGATGTGGGCCTGCCAAGTGTGCCATTTTGTGCCGCACGGAGAGATGACACGGGCATCGCCTTGATGCATTTCTTCTCACTGTTGTGGGGGGCACTGTGGGGTGGTCAGCAGGCCTTACTCAAGGGTGCAGGGTGTCTGTTGCTGATGTGCTCTGACCAAAGGGGGGGGAGGGGGGTGTGAGGTACGCTGCAGAGAGAAAGACGAAGCGGAAGCTCTCTCTCGGGTAGTGGTGGTGGAGGCCCTGCGCAAGCAACTGTACAGCATCAGGACAGCGCTGGAGGCGAGGTGCTTTCCCCCTCACCCCCTCGAGAGTGCCTACCGTTTTTTTTGGGTGCACTCATCGCTGATTTCGGATCGGTGATTCCTGATCGCTGGCGGCGCATCCGAATCCGAGCACAAAACACTGCACGATGGCATGTACTTCACATTTCATTTCTTGTGTCATGGATCTGCGCTGGTGGATGCGATGATCCCCCCTGCAGCGCTTCTGGGGCAGTCGCGGGCATACAAGCAGTGCCGGGAAATTTCTCATGACAAGCCTAAGAGTACGGGGCAATCAGCGTATTTTCTTTTCCCTTTCCAGAGGTGGCGGTGGACAGAAGGCCGCAGAGGCCGCTGCGCGCGCCGCTAAATGGAGGCGGTGGACAGAATGCCACGGGTGTCTCTGCTGCGACTTTTCCTGCATGCTCTACGAGTGAGGAGCGTCATGCGGCGGAAGACAAGGGATGACCATGAAATGGCATGCTGACTCATGGGTGGCCGCAGTTTCGAGGATGGAAGGAAGGTTGTCACCGAGAGCTCCTCGAACAACGGCAGTGCTCGGTCCGTGGGAGAAGCGACCAGCACAGCTCACATCACCGGGCAGCCAATCGGAGACCACAAGTCATGGCTCACCGCTCCCCACCGGCGTTCCACACCAAGGACTCCCACCTTGAAACCGAAGCATCTCAGAGCTGAAGCGGGGACTGTGCTTGCTGGGTCAGTCCCAACAAAGACAGATGCGCCGGCATGCCAGTAACTCCTCCCCCGCCAAGTGCCACCTATGGACCCACAGCGCTGCGCCCCGGGATGCCACGTGTGCGCCTGGCGCAGGTTACCGTGCCGTGTGTGCGGAGGTTCACGTGTGCTTGTGTCTGCATAACTGGTTCGCGTACGCCTCTCTGAAGGATAGGGAGGAGGCTTCAGCACGGCACCGAAACCCTGCTGTGAAAGTGAACGGCTGCCGAGGGGAGGTAGGTCATGGGATGCAGCCTCTCTTGTGGCACCTTACCGGCGGATGCTGCCTCTTTGCCTACGTGGCAGATTAGTCCGCTCTGGCTGTGGCTTGCTTGCCAGGGGAGGCCGAGGTGCAGGGAATTTCAGTGGATACCGGAGAGCTGCGACAGCATCCTTCCTGCCACGTGTATGCGTATCCTTGGACCGACTCCTTTGGCACCCCGTAGCCACAGAAGACCGGCTGCACTATGTATATGCGATTCTCCGTGTATGCATATGTGTATGCGAGAGCTCGGTGGATTTGTCTGCCTTTGCTGCAAGGAGAGGCAAAGGGTGGTGAAGTCCACCTTCTGTGTTTTCCCTTGATTTTTGTGGGGAGCACTTAGGTGCCCGCATGTTTTCTTTTTTTGACATGGGGTGGTCCATGCTGTGTGGAATGACTGCATTCATGGCATAACCATGGACCAACGGGTCCCATCCCTCGACCGGGAGCCACTGGGGTGCATGCCAGCAGGATCCGCTTACTCCGTAACCCTGGGACCAACTATTGTTGGGCGATGATCGGTCACATCGTATCATCTTTCCATGCTGCTTTGCATGTGGGTTGGGAATATGTATGAGTTTGTGGTATCTTATCACGGCCCCGCCCTGCTCTTGATTTGCTTCTCACATCCACTGGGATGATGGTGGGCTGGCTTTCGCTGGCCGATCTCATGCCGTTCAGTGTATGCGGGTGCTACCTCTTGAGGAATAAGGCGGACTAGTTTGCTTTCTTTGCAAGGAGAGGCAGGGTGGGGTGACCGCCTCGCTTGGTGTCCTCCCTTAATCCCCGCGGGGAGCGCCTTGGTGCCCGCTTCTGGTTTTTGCTTTCATGCATCTTCCATTGTTAGACCATTGGTTTGCATTCATAGACCAACAGGTCCCATCCATTCATCGACTGTGAAGCCACCAGGCGGCATGCCGTCAGGAATCGCTTACTCGGATACCCGGGAATCACCACGCATTGGGTTGCGTGAAGTTGCGCAGTCTCGCGTGTTTGGCGATGATTGGTACATACATACATCCATCCATGCTGCTCTGCATTGGTTTAGAGGTGTGTGTGTGCGTGTCGGATCGTATCGTATCATCTTTCCATGCTGCTTTGCATCTGGGTTGGGAATATGTATGTGTTTGTGGTATCTTGTCACGGCCCCGCCCTGCTCTTGATTTGCTTCTCACATCCACTGGGATGATGGTGGGCTGGCTTTTGCTTGCCGATCTCATGCCGTTCAGTGTGCGTGTCGGATGGTGTCTTGGCACAGCCCCACGGGTGGGCCCCCATCCTCGGCTCAGGAGACCAAGGCAGACTGGAGTGGCTGATAGGAGGCTTTACCCCAGCGGGCAGACCTGTCGGCCCGGTTAATGTCTTGGTAGCGTTCGTCGCCTTGGCCGCCCTTGTCCCTCTCAAGTAGGGCACCCCTCTGCTGGACCCCCAAACGCACATGCGTCTGGAGACGGCCCGGTAGGTTGGTGCTCTGCCATGAGCCCCCCTTAGACCGCGTCATGAGTGAGTGCCCAACAAATGGGGGACACTCACTCATGATGCGCTCTATTCAGCAGATCCTGAGTAGTGTGGACTCCATTTGTTGGGCCCTGTTCCTGAATGCTTCTCACATCCACTGGGATGATAGCGAGATGACTCACGGCACGCCCTACGTACCCCAACGTCTCTCTCTCTCTCTCGCATTCTTACCTCTATACACTTGTCCAAGAGCTGTGTGTGCTGTCACTCAACGGACACCCGGACTGGGACCGAAGCATGCCCCTCGTCACACCCGCAGCCCAAGCAACCGCCGTTCCTGAGCCCTTCCCCTAAGAGCAAGGTCGAGTCTGCACCCAAGGTATCAGGTACAGGTGTACAGTCTGACTTATTGGGCCAGAGTTTCGAGTTTTGCTTAGCTCTGCTTGATCGTTGGCGTTATGCGAGTGCCGCAATGATAGGCTCGGTAAACTACGGTCACAAATCGTTGTGACTGTTGTTGTTAAACAAGGAAGGGCGGCAGAAGGGTCCCAACGACAGTCAAGCTGTGTCAGGAGTCTTTGTCCAGATATCGTGCGGTATATGGTATATATATATATACAACGTATATATATATATATATGTGGTAACTCTCCTTTGCTCTCTCCCGTTCTCTTCGCATTCACCCCATCCCCTCCCACCAGTCTCTCCCCTGGTTCTCTTGCCCTTACCTGCATGGCACTTCCGATTAAAAATTCCCTGTGCGGCCCGTGCGAAAGAGGCACAAAAAGCCCCCCGGGTCGGGTAGATTCCATTTGTCTGATGAACAGCTGTAAAGCTCGTGATTTGCTTCTCTCATCCGCCGGGATGATGGTGGTGGGCTGGCTTCGGTTGGTGTGACTCGCGCCGTTAAGTGGGCATGTTTGGCAGAGCCCCGCCCTGTTCCTGCATGTCTTTTTCTCCACTGGGATGGTGGTGGGCTGGCCCATGCCATCCAGTGTGTCTTGGTGCGAGTGCGAGTGACGCCAATACACATATGACGTACCTGGAGTTGATTCATACCTACGGGCTTTGCTGTCACCCATGCTAAATGTTTTTTCAATGTGTATGTGGTACTATGGCACGGCCTCCCCCTGCCTTTGCATGCGAACTTCATTCACTGGGGTGATGTTGGGCTGGCCTTGGTCAGCTTCCCTTGTGGCATTCACTGTGTGTACAGCGGACTCGCTTGCAGGGACGCCCACGAGGCTCTCTCAGAGGACGGCATGGTGCAGGCATTGCGGGCCCAACTAAGAGCCATTGAGATGGCACTCTTGGACCGGTGTGTGCCTGAGTTCTGTTACCCAGAATGGTGTTGTCCTTCATATGTCAGTGGTTTGTAGTTCGCAGAGTCTGTGATTACATCCTAGAAAGTGGGCAGCAGCTGATTCGGCCATAGAGGCTTTATCGCATCGTGATTAAGCAGACCTAGCAGTGCATGAAGCAACAGGCCATGCACATTTGTTTAGCGAGGACCTCGTCGAGAGATCTGGCACGGATGTGTCAGTAAATTACAGTGGTTTTGCCTTTTGTGCACTTGACGAGGATCGAGGTGGAGTCCTCCTCGGTTTGCACATCTATGGCGCAAACTGTAGTATCCATTGTGGCGTATAAGGTGTAACTAAGAGAGTTTTATGTCCTCCAGGGACTTGGCCACTCTTCCCAATTCCTCTGAAGAAGCTGTGCAAACATATTTGGAATCGCCTTCACAACCGAGTGGTGCGTTTCTGAACACTCCAGAGTTCCCAAAAGCATGGCAAAAGGGACCCTGTCTCGAGTGCTTGGATGCGTATGCCATGAGAAGCAAAGGGCAGAAGGCAAAAGGTGTTATATGTTCTTGTGGAAGAATTATATGAAATTGCCGGCATGGCTGAGGCGGCGCAGATATCTTAATTTAAAACAATTATGGGCGTACGGAATTCCTCAAAAGTGTTCGTGTGCTCGGGCAATGTTGGAGGAAATAGCAGTAATGCGAAATGTAGAAAATAGTCAGATTGCAGAATCATGACAGTGCTATGATGCTGTAGAGATGGCAATGTTGTGATGCTGTAGAGTATTCCGTAAGTAGATCAGTAAACCTAAGAACTGACCGACTAAGAATTCACCGATTGGGCTGCAAGGTTTGGGTTGATTGTGAAATAAATACCAAGTCTGCAAAGTCAATAGCAATGAAAGTAAAAGTACTGTCCATATAAATGTGCAGCACGAATTTATATGATATCCACATCTTGTACAGCAAGCAATTTGTGAAGAGTGGATGGGTGCAGCAGGCGCCTAGTGTTGGCATAAGCATAGATTCACTCTGGGCTAGGTGTATCGTTTTAACGCGCGGAAATTATCATCGTCTCCCGGGCAGCGTTTTGTAATTTCGGGTGTCGCACCTAGGGCCCTTGCCCCGTTCATAGTGATGGGAGCGATTCATTGTCTCGTACAATGGTGCCTTGAACGCAGTGATCTTGCATTTGTCAGGACTTTTGGCGAAATTCTGCAAAACTTATTGCTGTGAAATAATTTCAGCAAAATTTGGGGATGAGTGGCGTAAGCATGACTAACGATACGTATAACCTCCCATTTTAGAGATAGTAAACGCTGTCGCGATTTCCACGTATGCTGGACCCATTAGCACAGGCCAAAAACCCAGCATCAATAACTTTCAGGGGGTCTGTGCGTACCTTCTATTTCATTAAATATTAATCGCGTGTGTCAATAGCGCAACGATGAGTATGACTTGGTCTTCTAATCTCAGCGTAAATGTTATATTATTACTCTTCTAGTTATTGCTTTGATACCGAAGCGACATATTTGTCACCCTGCACGGTTAGGTGTTGAAGTACTTGCAAGTGATGCCGAAGGATTACTGTGTGTGGCACTCCGTTCAGGCTGATGCAAAAACTCACCTGATACCGATTCGCACCGGTATCTTGTAAAAGTTTGACTTACAAAAGAAAGAGCTCTCCTTGGTATCCCTGATGGAATACTCCACAAAAATGAAATCCTTAAATTCCTTTCCAAAGGGGGGAAGGCTGGCATTCATTTGCGCAGCTGGATATGCGAAGAGTGACTGTGTTATACGCAATCCTGAGGGACGCCTCATAGAGATTGATAGGATGCAGTCTAATTCAAAAATCTACATAACGAAGACTGCCGGCAGCTGTCAAGAAAACAATGACAAAATCTTCAACATGATGTTGACTATAACTACCATGTACGGTGCGACCATAAAGACCTACTACCACACGCATGTATGTACATCATGGCTGCTTGTTTGTTTGTTGTGCCCTTGAACTTTCAATTGTGAGATGTGACCCGTACAACAAAGTTTCGGATCCCTCTCTTTATATATACCATGTTATTAATATGATGTTGTGTGGTAACAACATTTCCAAACGGGGAGATGTGTTAGGGTTCAAATGGCTGTCATCAGTATGACATGTCATATGGCATATATCATCTGGCATCGTTATATTTCATAACATAACGTGACAAGTGATAATATAATCATAGCAAGTCAGTTGAAGTGACAGCATGTCATCCGTCACGGGACTAGTGATGGCATGATGCGTATCATGTCAGTGACATTAGGAGCCTGCGTTGGATCAAGAACAACTATACACGAATCGGTCATAGCCCAAGCAACTCCTAGTTTACATGTGTTGAGCAAGCATGGCCGTTAATGAACAGCGAGGTGTGTGATACACCTCTGTCGTTCAAGCTCGTAGCAATAGTGGGGCTCGTTACCCTATGGTGGTACCTGAACAAACAGGCGCTGCTTGCTATAAGAGGTGCATTAAGCATAAGAGACAGGAAGTCCCCTGTTATCACTCTAAAACATCCACTATATACACAGAACCGTAAAATTGGTACAAATATGTCGCTTCAATACCAATGTTAAGATCTATACGCATTGTGATGGGACTTTCACTGTGCAAATTCCGCCGAACGTCAACGCGAGCTCGGGCACAAATGTTGCTCCAAGCCGGTTTCGATCCGGTGACGTCGCGATTGTCGCCCGCTCGCTCTGCCACTGAGCTATCGGAGCTGTATTGATGGTCAAGCTCGATCATCCTGTGGCACTTATACACGCAGTTATGATAATCATATGGATCGAAGATCGACTGTGACATCGATCGATGACGTGCCAACATCGCGATTGCGGGCGTCCGTCATACATATTTCGATCCGCAACATATTGAATAGACAGGCGTTGCTTGCTATAAGAAGTGCATTGAGCACAAGAGAAAGGAAGTCCATCGTTATCACTCTAAAACATCCATTCTTTACACAGAACCGTAAGATTGGTATTAGGGGAGTCCGCGCGTCAAATGCATATGTCGACACAACCATCGTACTTATCCGCGTATTGATGTGAGATGAGACTTTCAGCCCCCCCCCATAAGGTGGGGGGCAGTCACACTCTCTCTGATCACCCCTTGACCCGAGGTGCCACGCCAGCTTGCTTCCGCCAGTTCGTTCCGCGATAATAAAACCCCAAAGTTATTTTATTATCTCATCTTAGTCTGCAGTGAATTGCGGTGTCACTCCCTGCTAGTGCTTCCGCCAGTCTAATATATAATATATATTAGCCTTTTCTGTCAGGTTATCGGTCCACCATCTTTGGTGTGGCATCCTTTTCTCGGCTACTTTGATCACGCACGTAACCCGCACGTAACCCGCACGTAACAGCACGTAACCCGCACGTAACCCGCACGTAACCCGCACGTACCTCCGCACGTACCTCCGCACGTACCTCGGAAAATTGTGTTTTTTTTCGACCAACTTTAACCGGATTTAACGAGACCTTCACCCCGTATTATCGGCGTTTTTGCTTTCGCCACATCTCTGCATTTTCATTCTGGAATATTTCATCCCTGCAATGGCTACCCCGTTGCATGCAGCGATCCGCGCCGCCCGCCAGCGTGCTTCAGGGGATTCTGACACGTCTCCCACCCCTGGAGGCCGCTCGCGGGGCACTACCCGACGCATTGTCACAACGTCATCATTGCGCACACGCCCCACTCGTGTTCGCCCATCCGCCACTGCAGCCGAGTTTCATCGCGACCCGGCTGTATGGGTCTCTACGCCCGTGGAGGAGGGGAGGGAGGACGAGTACTCCGACAAGATGACCTACGCCTTCACCTACGCTGAGGACGTCCTTACACTTTTGCACGCCCACGAGTTCAAGAAAAACGTCGGTATCACTCTGGACACTTCGGACGCTGAGACTGACTTCGCTATTTTACTCAGCAGCATTCACCACGTCTTGGGGCCCATTTCGCACTACGAGTTCGACATGCTCCTCGACCTGGACAACGAGTACGAGGCTTACCACATGGTCCTCAACGAGCTCATCTTCACCATTTTGCCCGTTTTTCTCCGCGGCTCGGCTCTGCGATTGTACAACGAGTCGGCCAAGGTGCACCCTGGCGATGGCCACTGTGCTCTCCAGCGTTTGCGTTTTTTCGTGGAGGGCATCCCTGACCCCGACACTGAGCGCTTCTAGACGAGGTTGCGCGCTGTCATCATCGACGAGAAGAAGGACCCAGCTCCGCAGTTGGACGTCATCAGCAAGCTCATGGACAAGCACGCCCGCACGCATTCGGCCTATACTGACCGAGAGCGAGTTCGAGTTCTCTGGCACATCCTGGCCGCGTCCGCGGCGAATTCGTACTACGTTGCCCCCTTGTACCTGGTGGTGCTACGCAGCTTGAGAGCGGGTGCGAACCACATTTTTTCATCCCTCCAGCTTGAGCTTCGGACCGTTTTTCGGGACGAGTCCCCATTCGCCAAGCTCGCGGGAAAGACTGCGTCCTCCACCTCTGATGGTGCCGCGGCCTACAACTTCGATGCCACCAAGTCCAAGCGACGAGAGCGACGCGAGGAGCCGGTTGGCGAGTGGCGGGCGGAGGGCGACATGCTCTTCAAGAAATGGTTTGGCAGCGGTTTCCCCTGCGTCACGTGCTTCCGCTTGTATGGGGTAACGTGTTCCCACCAGGAAACGAAGGGCCTCTGCCCGCACATTTGCAAGGAGGCGTACGCGGACGGTAAGGCCCCCGACTTCGCCGCCGCTGCACCTCCTCCTCCGCCGCCGTGGACGAAGCAGACCGTGCCTCGGCTCGCGGCGGCCACGGAGAAGCCGCCCACGGCCGAGAATGCAGCCGCCATGACGTTGCAGCTGCCGCCCCCTAAGGCCCAGCCGCCGGGGGACCCGCCCTCCCCTGACTCGCCTGGCTACGCCCCTTTCCGTGATGTGCCTTCCGACGATGTTCCCCACCCCTCTGTGCATCCCGGCGGTCTCGATCGAGGCGGTGGTGTCCATCTGGCCGCTGCCCACTCACTCACGCCTGTCGACGATGAGGACGAGTGGGACCGCTGCCCTGCTTACACGCAGGGGCCCATCTGGTTGCCACCTTTCATGGGATCACGGCCTCTCGCCAATGACGCAATCGACCTGCCACCAGACGCATCACGGTCTGGTGGTGTGCAGCACTGAATTAGACAGACACTTGCGGTAAACAACTCTAGCTACGTAGTGCAGTAGTTTTGGACTGCAAAAGGTCCCATTGGGCCTGTAACTGCTGCCTATTTTTGCCTAGGGTTTAGGTTTGGGATGCAGGCTTGCCTGCTTTGTGGTGGCACCTCACGCCTTCGGGGTGAGGTGGTGTGATGTGAGATGAGACTTTCAGCCCCCCCCATAAGGTGGGGGGCAGTCACACTCTCTCAGATCACCCCTTGACCCGAGGTGCCATGTCAGCTTGCTCCAGTCACCGTTCCGCGATAATAAAACCCCAAAGTTATTTTACTATCTCATCTTAGTCTGCAGTGAATTGTGGTGTCACTCCCTGTTAGTGCTTCCGTCAGTCTAATATATAATATATATTAGCCTTTTCTATCACGTATCCCATATCGAGTATGCATACTTCGTACGATGTTGCGTGCTCTTATATATCGACGGACGACAATACTTCTTCAAATGCGCTTGAAGCTTTGAAGATTCAAGGGTGGGGAAGGATGGCGGTCCTGTCTGATGTGGTACGGATACATACCGACCACAGGAGGGACGGAGGGAGCGGTTCAAGCAACCGTCGGTTAAGACAACTGAAAATATCAACGCACGGGGGCTGCCGGCTCTAAAATACGCAAATATCTCATAAAATTACCCCCCCGGTCCCGAAACTACATAAGGATAAGCCTCGTCACCTACTCTTGTTCCCAGAGGTTCTCCGACGGCGGCCGCGCTACGCGGCCGAGCCGAATGTTAAGCCGAATGTAAAGCCGAATTATCGGCCACCGCGACGAGCGCGAGGCGGGTCACGTTACATCGTTTGTCTTTGGGCTCGGAGAACCTGTGGACCCATAAACGTTACAAACCCCAAGTATAATTTAGTCCATAAACTCTAGGGCGACAAGAGTACCTCGTCACCCATGGAGGAAATTGTTTTATAAACGATAGGTGGGTGGGTGTGGGGGGTTGTCGGGGTGTGGCGGGACTCGAAGCGAACGTCCGATGTGACATATTGAACCTCTGCTCCTTATGATTTGGAACCTGGCCAAATTACCTTACTTACCTTACTTACCTTACTTACCTTACTTAATCAGCAAAGCGCGAATCCCAACGGGCGACACACACGAACTTCCGATCTCACGATCGCCAGACGCTAACGATGACAGTGCCACTGCAGTCGCGTACATTTACCGCGACGCCACCCACGCGTTATGGCATGGCATGTTGGGGTGCAAAAAGCGAAGCACTGTCGCGCACATGATCCTACGGTCAGATGGCCTAGTGGAGATCTCTTTTTGAGATCGATCCGCCTAGACCTCTGCTCCTTATGATTTGGAACCGGACCAAATTACCTACCTCTGACCTTTATAATCTTCACCCAAACCAAATTACCTTACCTTACCTACCTCTGACCTTTATAATCTTCAACCAAACCAAATTACCTTACCTTACCTTACCTTACCTTACCTTAGTCAATCAGCAGCAGCAGCAGCAGCAAAGCTCGAATCCCAACGGGCGATACAGTCGAATGCTCCATCTCACGATCGCCAGACGCTAACGATGACAGTGCCACAACAGTCGCGTGTATGTACCACGACGCCACCCACGCGTTATGGCATGGCATGCTGGGAAGCAAAAAGCAAAGCACTGTCGCGCACATGATCCTGCGGTCATATGATGTCATGGCGATATCCATGTTAACATCGCATGGTAATTAACCGTGCTGTCCAAAAGGATCGACGCCTAGTGGAGATCGCATATTTGTGATCGACAGCGCCTAGACCTCTGACCTTTATAATCTTCACCCAAACCAAATTACCTTACTTACCTTAGTCAATCAGCAGCAGCAGCAGCAGCAGCAGCAGCAGCAGCAGCAGCAAAGCTCGAATCCCAACGGCCGACGCAGTCGAATTTTCGATCGCACGATCACCAGATGGCAACGATGACAGTGCCACTGCAGTCGCGTACATATATCGCGACGCCACCCACGCGTTATGGCATGGCATGCTGGGAAGCAAAAGGCAAAGCACTGTCGCGCGCATGATCCTACGGCCAGATAGTGTAATGGCGAAAATGATATGAACATCGCATGGCCGACGCGATGTTCGGAAATCACATAGATTCGCTTTTACATCGCATAGCAGACGCGAAGATCGAGAAATGTCAAATCATTAATGGAATGGCAGACTCGATGTTCATGTTCGGATCTCTCGAGTGCGCCACGTCGGCAAGATAAATAATCCCATCGACCGTCAGATGCGCCTAGTGGAGATCTTAATTTAAGATCGACCGGGCCTAGTGTATTACATGCAGCAGCAGCAGCAGCAGCAAAGCTCGAATCCCAACGGGCGATACAGTCGAATGTTCCATCTCACGATCGCCAGACGCTAACGATGACAGTGCCACCACAGTCGCGTGTATGTACCACGACGCCACCCACGCGTTATGGCATGGCTTGCTGGGAAGCAAAAAGCAAAGCACTGTCGCGCACATGATCCTGCGGTCATATGATGTGATGGCGATATCCGTGTTAACATCGCATGGTAATTAATTGTGCTGTCCAAATAGATCGACGCCTAGTGGAGATCGCATATTTGTGATCGACAGCGCCTAGACCTCTGACCTTTATAATCTTCACCCAAACCAAATTACCTTACCTTACCTTACCTACCTCTGACCTTTATAATCTTCACCCAAACCAAATTACCTTACTTACTTAGTCAATCAGCAGCAGCAGCAGCAGCAGCAGCAAAGCTCAAATCCCAACGGGCGATACAGTCGAATGTTTCATCTCACGATCGCCAGGCGCTAACGATGACAGTGCCACTGCAGTCGCGTACATTTATCGCGACGCCACCCACGCGTTATGGCATGCCATGCTGGGAAGCAAAAGGCAAAGCACTGTCGCGCGCATGATCCTGCGGTCATATGATGTAATGGCGAAAATGATTTAAACATCGCATGGCCGACGCGATGTTCGGAAATCAGATAGATTCGCTTTTACATTGCATAGCAGACGCGAGGATCGAGAATTGTCAAATCATTAATGGAATGGCAGACTCGATGTTCATGTTCGGATCTCTCGAGTGCGCCACGTCGGCAAGATAAATAATCCCATCCACCGTCAGATGCGCCTAGTGGAGATCTTAATTTAAGATCGACCGGGCCTAGTACCTTACCTTACTTAATCAGCAGCAGCAGCAAAGCTCGAATCCCAACGGGCGACGCAGTCGAATTTTCGATCTCACGATCGCCAGACGCCAACGATGACAGTGCCACTGCAGTCGCGTACATTTATCGCGACGCCACCCACGCGTTATGGCATGGCATGTTGGGAAGCAAAAAGCGAAGCACTGTCGCGCACATGATCCTGCGGTCATATGATGTAATGGCGATATCCATGTTAACATCGCATGGTAATTAACCGTGCTGTCCAAAAAGATCGACGCCTAGTGGAGATCGCATACTTGTGATCGACAGCGCCTAGACCTCTGAACCTCTGACCTTTATAATCTTCACCCAAACCAAATTACCTTACCTTACCTTACCTACCTCTGACCTTTATCGTCTTGGCACCAAGTAAATTACCTTACTTACTTACTTAGGCAATCAGCAGCAGCAGCAGCAGCAGCAAAGCTCGAATCCCAACGGGCGATACAGTCGAATGTTCCATCTCACGATCGCCAGACGCCAACGATGACAATGCCACTGCAGTCGCGTACATGTATCGCGACGCCACCCACGCGTTATGGCATGGCATGCTGGGAAGCAAAAACCAAAGCACTGTCGCGCACATGATCCTACGGTCAGATAGTGTAATGGCGAAAATGATTTAAACATCGCATGGCCGACGCGATGTTCGGGAATCAGATAGATTCGCTTTTACATTGCATAGCAGACGCGAGGATCGAGAAATGTCAAATCATTAATGGAATGGCGGACTCGATGTTCATGTTCGGATCTCTCGAGTGCGCCACGTCGGCAAGATAAATAATCCCATCGACCGTCAGATGCGCCTAGTGGAGATCTTAATTTAAGATCGACCGGGCCTAGACTTCTGACCTTTATAATCTTCACCCAAACCAAATACCTTTGACCTTTATCGTCTTGGCATCAGGTAAATTACCTTACTTACTTAGTCAATCAGCAGCAGCAGCAGCAGCAGCAGCAGCAAAGCTCGAATCCCAACGGGCGACGCAGTCGAATTAACGATCTCACGATCGCCAGACGCTAACGATGACAGTGCCACTGCAGTCGCGTAAATTTATCGCGACGCCACCCACGCGTTATGGCATGGCATGATGGGAAGCAAAAAGCGAAGCACTGTCGCGCACATGATCCTGCGGTTATGTGATGTAATGGCGATATCCATGTTAACATCGCATGGTGATTAATTGCGCTGTCCAAAAGGATCGACGCCTAGTGGAGATCGCATATTTGTGATCGACAGCGCCTAGACCTCTGACCTTTATAATCTTCACCCAAACCAAATTACCTTACCTTACCTTACCTACCTCTGACCTTTATAATCTTCAACCAAACCAAATTACCTTACCTTACCTTAGTCAATCAGCAGCAGCAGCAGCAGCAGCAGCAGCAGCAGCAAAGCTCGAATCCCAACGGGCGATACAGTCGAATGTTTCATCTCACGATCGCCAGGCGCTAACGATGACAGTGCCACTGTAGTCGCGTACATTTATAGCGACGCCACCCACGCGTTATGGCATGGCATGCTGGGAAGCAAAAGGCAAAGCACTGTCGCGCACATGATCCTACGGTCAGATAGTGTAATGGCGAAAATGATTTAAACATCGCATGGCCGACGCGATGTTCGGAAATCAGATAGATTCGCTTTTACATTGCATAGCAGACGCGAGGATCGAGAAATTTCAAATCATTAATGGAATGGCAGACTCGATGTTCATGTTCGGATCTCTCGAGTGCGCCACGTCGGCAAAATAAATAATCCCATCGACCGTCAGATGCGCCTAGTGGAGATCTTAATTTAAGATCGACCGGGCCTAGTACCTTACTTACCTTAGTCAATCATCATCATCAGCAGCAGCAGCAGCAGCAGCAGCAAAGCTCGAATCCCAACGGGCGATACAGTCGAATGTTTCATCTCACGATCGCCAGGCGCTAACGATGACAGTGCCACTGCAGTCGCGTACATTTATCGCGACGCCACCCGCGCGTTATGGCATGGCATGCTGGGAAGCAAAAGGCAAAGCACTGTCGCGCACATGATCCTGCGGTCATATGATGTAATGGCGAAAATGATTTAAACATCGCATGGCCGACGCGATGTTCGGAAATCGGATAGATTCGCTTTTACATTGCATAGCAGACGCGAGGATCGAGAAATGTCAAATCATTAATGGAATGGCAGACTCGATGTTCATGTTCGGATCTCTCGAGTGCGCCACGTCGGCAAGATAAATAATCCCATCGACCGTCAGATGCGCCTAGTGGAGATCTTAACTTACGATCGACCGGGCCTAGACCTCTGACCTATATAATCTTCACCCAAACCAAATTACCTTACCTTACCTTATCTTACCTACCTCTGACCTTTATAATCTTGGCACCAAGTAAATTACCTTACTTACTTACTTACATAGTCAATCAGCAGCAGCAGCAGCAGCAGCAGCAGCAGCAGCAGCAGCAAAGCTCGAATCCCAACGGGCGACGCAGTCGAATTTTCGATCTCACGATCGCCAGACGCCAACGATGACAGTGCCACAACAGTCGCGTGTATTTATCGCGACGCCACCCACGCGTTATGGCATGGCATGCTGGGAAGCAAAAAGCAAAGCACTGTCGCGCACATGATCCTACGGCCAGATAGTGTAATGGCGAAAATTATTTAAACATCGCATGGCCGACGCGATGTTCGGATATCAGATAGATTCGCTTTTACATTGCATAGCAGACGCGAGGATTGAGAAATGTCAAATCATTAATGGAATGGCAGACTCGATGTTCATGTTCGGATCTCTCGAGTGCGCCACGTCGGCAAGATAAATAATCCCATCCACCGTCAGATGCGCCTAGTGGAGATCTTAATTTAAGATCGACCGGGCCTAGACCTCTGACCTTTATAATCTTCACCCAAACCAAATTACCTTACCTTACCTTACCTTACCTTACCTTAGTCAATCAGCAGCAGCAGCAGCAGCAGCAGCAAAGCTCGAATCCCAACGGGCGATCCAGTCGAATTTTCGATCTGACGATCGCCAGACGCTAACGATGACAGTGCCACTGCAGTCGCGTGTATGTACCGCGACGCCACCCACGCGTTATGGCATGGCATGCTGGGAAGCAAAAAGCGAAGCACTGTCGCGCACATGATCCTGCGGTCATATGATGTAATGGCGATATCCATGTTAACATCGCATGGTAATTAACCTTGCTGTCCAAAAAGATCGACGCCTAGTGGAGATCGCATACTTGTGATCGACAGCGCCTAGACCTCTGACCTTTATCGTCTTGACATCAAGTGAATTACCTTACTTACCTTACCTTAGTCAATCAGCAGCAGCAGCAGCAGCAGCAGCAGCAGCAGCAGCAAAGCTCGAATCCCAACGGGCGATACAGTCGAATGTTCCATCTCACGATCGCCGGACGCTAACGATGACAGTGCCACAACAGTCGCGTGTATGTACCACGACGCCACCCACGCGTTATGGCATGGCATGCTGGGAAGCAAAAAGCAAAGCACTGTCGCGCACATGATCCTGCGGTCATATGATGTAATGGCGATATCCATGTTAACATCGCACGGTAATTAATCGTGCTGTCCAAAAGGATCGACGCCTAGTGGAGATCGCATATTTGTGATCGACAGCGCCTAGTACCTTACTCAATCAGCAGCAGCAGCAGCAGCAGCAGCAGCAAAGCTCGAATCCCAACGGGCGATACAGTCGAATTTTTCATCTCACGATCGCCAGGCGCTAACGATGACAGTGCCACTGCAGTCGCGTACATTTATCGCGACGCCACCCACGCGTTATGGCATGGCATGCTGGGAAGCAAAAGGCAAAGCACTGTCGCGCACATGATCCTGCGGTCATATGATGTAATGGCGAAAATGATTTAAACATCGCATGGCCGACGCGATGTTCATGATCATCGCGTCATTACATCATGATATGACGTAACCGACGCGATGTTCATAGATTCGCTTTTACATTGCATAGCAGACGCGAGGATCGAGAAATATCAAATCATTAATGGAATGGCAGACTCGATGTTCATGTTCGGATCTCTCGAGTGCGCCACGTCGGCAAGATAAATAATCCCATCGACCGTCAGATGCGCCTAGTGGAGATCTTAATTTAAGATCGACCGGGCCTAGTACATAGTCAATCAGCAGCAGCAGCAGCAGCAGCAGCAGCAGCAGCAGCAGCAGCAGCAAAGCTCGAATCCCAACGGGCGACGCAGTCGAATTTTCGATCTCACGATCGCCAGAACCCAACGATGACAGTGCCACTGCAGTCGCGTACATTTATCGCGACGCCACCCACGCGTTATGGCATGGCATGCTGGGAAGCAAAAAAGCAAAGCACTGTCGCGCACATGATCCTGCGGTCATATGATGTAATGGCGATATCCATGTTAACATCGCATGGTAAATAATCGCGCTGTCCAAAAAGATCGACGCCTAGTGGAGATCGCATATTTGTGATCGACAGCGCCTAGTACTTACTTACTTTACTTAATCAGCAGCAGCAAAGCGCGAATCCCAACGGGCGACACAGACGAACTTCCGATCTCACGATCGCCAGACGCTAACGATGACAGTGCCACTGCAGTCGCGCGTACATTTATCGCGACACCACCCTCGCGTTGTGGCATGGCATGTTGGGATGCAAAAAGCGAAGTATTGTCGCGCACATGATCCTACGGTCAGATGGCCTAGTGGAGATCTCCTTTTGAGATCGATCCGCCTAGTATTCCATATTTTACGACGGATGTCCTGATTTAGGGACCGTAGTCTTGATTTAGGGACAAGTGACACGTCTAGCCTCAAAGCTTTTGTTTATAGAAACTTCACACAATTTATTAGGAAGTTGGAAAGTAACAAACTTCGCCTCTCATCAGTTAGTTGGCTGCAAATATAATCACCTCAAAATCCGTTTGCGGTTTTTGTGCCAGCACTCCTTCCTCAATCTGCTTTCCTGAGATACCAGTATAATGGCGAAAAGTAGTGCTGGGCGGCACGCCCAACGAGTTGCGAAGCGGTTGGAGGCAAAAGCCACACGTACTACAAAGTTCACAAACCAAAAAGGAGGTGGGAAGCAAACGGTCGCTCGAAAAGGCACCTCCATAGCGGCTTCAGCTATTCAGAGCAGCATTACCTCTCATGTATGACCCCTTTCTGAACGTGCCTCCTTTCCGGAACGACGTGAGTTTTACCAAGTTGGAATCTAGGAGTCAGCTTTACCACTGCACAATACCGACTGGTTTGAATTTCCTTCGTGCTTATGAAAATTTTGCACCACACCACTTTCTTGCCATCCTTTACCATTTGTGCACTCCCCAGCTTACGTTCCTGATCCGATCCGACAACGTTTTGTTCACCTAGGGCGTGCCTCTTCATGCGATACCAGAGCTCGCTGATAAGATGATCCAGAGCTCAAGCGAGGCTGAGCAGCACGATGAGGCGGAGGAAGAAGAACAGGAAACTGCAGAGAAAAAGGTTGGCCTGTAAACCTTCTGCATACTTGTTGCGCGGGTCGCTCAGAGGTCACCGCAATTTAGGTTTTTTCGTGCACCTCCGAACGCAAGTCAGGCATCCAGGGCTGTTGTTTTCTACAATACCAGGTTTAGCAGTCATGCACTGCACCAGAAGAAAAATAGTGAGTTGTAAAAGGAGGCTTCATTAGTAGCGAAACTGCCCACTAAACATTTTCCGCTTGGACCTTAATCTGTTGTCGTCACCTGCGAGATGAAGAGGTGCAATTTGGTTCCGTGAGTGGCTTCAGATGCTTTGTTGCTCTTCCAATAATAATACGCCTCCAATCTCCGAACAGGTTCGAGCCATACAAAAGAAGCTTCGTCAGATCGATCAGCTAAAACAAAAACCCAATCTCAATGAGGAACAACAACTTAAGTTGCTCTCAGAAGACGAATTGAAGCAAGAGCTAGAGCGACTCCTTCCCTCAGCTGTGGGCCCCGTTCAAGATTTCCCACGACTCTTGAAATCAAAGAAGTTGCCGAAATCCAAAGGCAACAAGAGATGAAATATGAAACTTCCACCAACCAACAACCCACTCGAAGGTTGCTGGTTTAAATTTTCCACTTCAGAGTTCTTGACCCTGATTCCACAGAATGTGGGGAAAAGATAAACACATAAGTATCATATGTGTTGTTTCAAGCGTGCACAGAAAGTGCGCATATGCTAGCTGGACTAAGTCTCACTGCGACGAATCAATATGGCTACTTTGATAGGATTGTGCTAAACGTGCATTTTCCACAGGGCACACATAGCAACTACCGAAGTTGACGGGTAGTAAACTTCAGGTGCAAACGAATTGTGGTATCCGTTCACAGTGCTCACTTATTGTTTAAAGTGTACTCACTCAACGCAACCTGAGAAGAAGCATCTTGAACAAGCGTCTCTAAGAATTTTATCAAAAGTTCTTGGTTTGAACTGGATGTATGAACTTCGCTTAGTGGATCTTGAGCTTACTATGTCATTGCGTGGCAAGTTGTTACATAGTAATATGCTCGATTGTGTAAGTAGCTTTGTGGGAGTGAGTGGGATAGGAGTCTTAAATTGGCTGCTAGCTTCATAATTGCGAGACAAAGGTTATTTCCATGCTTGCCGAATGCGCAGAACATAAAGAGATTATTTCCATCGGTGGAGGTTTTGTGAGAGAATATGTATACGAGTGTGGGTTCAATTTTTAGTACTGTACTCATAAATTGATTTTATTCTTTCATCAAGAGCAACATCGAATTTCAGTTAACCAATGGGAACCTTGTCTGAAGGTTGTGGGTCAAGAGCATTGATTTGGGGGTGTTGATCAAGAATTAGTGTTGTGCTTCTTCTCGTTGAAAATTGTGTCTTTATGTCATGTGTAATGTGTATGCATGTAATGTGGATGCCAATGTACAAATCTTTAACAAGATGGTTATTTCCGCATTTGTAAAATTTAATGAAATGTACCCTAGAAACTATATGCATACTAGAGTGTTCGGGTATATAAATGCTATGTGTGTCACGAGTGACGGTCATCAACCAAGTCCGGAAATGTGACAGAAGTGAGGGTCCTAGCCAGGGGCAGTCAAAGCCCATTATATCCGACCCTGTTTAAGGCACATGTTCTAACACGGGCATCGTCATCGTTCAATAGCAGGTTCGAATCTTCGAAAAGTAGCCTTGTCGTTCGATAGTAATAATCATCGTATTCTCATCGTTATTCGTTGATGACCTCCCAAATCACCAAGGCATGGTATCGATAATGATAAAACATTTACGTCGATGAGTAAGGCGAAGCCTTCGGAACGATCTACAAGAGTCCGTTCCCCTCATACATGACTGTCCGCTAGAGCAGGAAGCATTCCACATAGCATGCAAGCTGGAGCGGCGCGGCACTAAAAGAGTCGTGTCGGCCACCGGTATCGGAAAAACATCAGCAGGTCGCGGAGCTAATGCAAGGTGGAGGTGGAAGCGTATTGGGCAGTGGAGGTGGAAAGGTGGGGACCCAGGGGTGCTCCGGCCCTTGGGCTATGGTTGCCCCCGTGGGGCTAGGGCCCCCATGGGGCCCTAGTCCCTTAGGGGCCGGGGGGGAGGGGCCTACTTAAATTAATTGTTCAGCATCTTCCCTGCAATCTTTACAAGTTCAATACCCGTTTTGTTTTTCACGCAAAGTTTCAAGATACTTGGGGATTCATTTGTGGTCCCAGTTTCTGGCATGATCCCCGTCCTATGAAGCATGCTTCTCTCCTTGGAGTGCCGTATGCAATAATAATAATATAACATTTACGCTGAGAATAATGACAATGTCATAAGTCCGTTGTAATCCTGCTGCAACTGAAGAACGGAGGGAGTTGGAATCATCCTCATAGCGCGCCCCGAAAGGCTCATCTAGGTCATGTCAACCTAGGAAACCGCGGCAAGGCAAAACTACGCAGAGCGCTAAAAGGTCGTGCCGGCGGAGAAGCAGTAGAGGAGGTGGAGGTGAGCGAGGTCTGCGTCTATGATGGGGAAAAGGCGGAAGCGAGGCGGGGAGAGGCGGTGGTGGAGGTCGGGAAGGCGGGGGTGGGGGAGCGAAGTGTGGGGGTGGAGGGGGCGAGCTAAGGCAGGAGGGGAGGTGATAACTCAATTATTCATCTGAGAGAAAAGAAAGGGTAGAGATGAAAAATCATTCAGGAGGTTAAAGAATAAGCATGTTAGCTCTTTCAACAGCTTCTTCTTCTGTTATACCTATATACCAGTAATATGGCTAAGTGTGGTTCTCAGAGGGCCATGGTTCTCGACTCTAGCATTGCCATTAAGGAAGGCGTCTCGTCTAACGCGAGTGTGGTATCCGCACAGCCTGGAAAGTTTCTTTAGGAGAGGCTTCAGTCTTCTCTGGTAGACCCATATGGTGCTAAGAACCTGTCCAAAATGCTTCGGAAGATATTCCATCAATGTGAGTTCTTTGGGACATATAACCGTTCCTACAAATGGTTTGTTGTCCCTGTTCGTGTAGGACGTGCCATAGTGTCCTCCGTAGTAATCTATTGGGTGGGCACTCTGCTGAGTCTCCTGCGAGAGGGGCCACGGGCAAAGGGTGTCGGGGATGACAGACTTCCTTTCACTCAAGACTTCCTGCCAAATCTCGGAGTCAACTCCTGTGCAATTCAGTCTTCTTTCGGTGATCTTCTACTCTCTGGCACCCTCTGGCAGCGCTCTGGTTGGAATATTTCTGGAGTGTACGAAGTCCGGCTACCTTCTGGGACCTTGCTGAGCCTTCTGGCTGAACTCTCCATACCTCCATCTGCAGTTTCTTGACCTCTGCCTGCGTACTTGAGCACTTGAAATCTGTGTCGCGGAGCCCTGGCGAAATTTTGAGTACGCCGGTGTATGGCAGTTCCCCCACAAAGGTACAGAAGAGCGTGGTGGAAACAGGGACCGCTTAAGTGGTTATTTCTACCGGACTTCACCTTCCCACCGGCAGGCGCCTTTGACAACTCCCCAGAGGGCCCCCTGCTGGAATCTGTATAGGCAGCCCTGCCTATGACAGACCCCGAGGCCAACACTGGACTGCTGACTGATCTGTAGGCTCGTGCTGTGACACACGCTGTGTCACGGGTAGGCTAGACTCCGTTACCGTTGCGAGACCGTTCGGGGTATATCTAGCTTAGGGTTTATACGTTATTAAGAGAGTTTATCCAAACACAGTTCGAGACCCTCTGATATCTAGTGAACTAGGATATTCCGGTAGGTCGTGGCCCCATCCACGCTATATTCCACATTGCTTTTGGCCATGATTGGCTAAAACAGCCGCTTTGGTAGGTGGTGCGCACCGGCGCGTTTGGGTGCGCGTGGGAAATTTGGGATGAGCAGCTTTTGAGTATTTGATCGGCGGCTATGGGGGTTCGACCTGGATCGGACTCTGTCGACGCAATGTCCTTGTACGGTTTTCTCTTTGCCTTGATCCAGCAATCTACCATTTCTTGGGCTGGTAACTGCAGCACCTTCGACCTCGACTTCGTCTTCCAGTGCCCCTCGCTGCCATGGTTTTACCGCTCTTCGCGTGGCTGTGTACTCGCATTCTCCCCGCGCCGCTACCCTTACGCGCCCCAGCGTACCACCTCCCATCAGGCTCTCTACGTGATGGTTTCTACAAGATCCAAGAGGTCCCTTATGAGGGACTCCGACATCGATGCCTCTCTGAGGCTGACCGACGCGGTGCGCAACACGCCGACGGTCAAAACCCCGACTTTTGCGTATCCCGCACCTACTTCCAACGAGGACGCCGACGTTGCCACCAGGAAGTATTTGCAGGAGCAGTCCAAGCTCGTTGACGAGATCTACAAGCAGCGGCTGCATCGGTCTTGGGCCAAGGGTATCCGCGAGGATATCCTTGGGGACAAGAAGCATTATTTCAGCGGCACGGCTGACGCGAACTCCTCTCCGACATTGTGGTGCAGCTTCGTACGGAGTTCGCGTCCGCTGGACTGGAGCTGGCTTCGTTCGATCTGGACGAGCCTATGGCTCTGGTGGTGAGCAAGGTCAACGGCTTGCTCTACGACGTGCTCCAGCTGGTCATCGAGAAACACAACAACGCTCACGTATGGCTTACGGGGACGGACGCGTCTGCTGACCGAGATGGACGGCGGGCTCTACCAACTCGCCCTCGATCCCCACACCAGTCTCACCAACAGCGCCGCTACCCATGTGAGCCCCACAGTGAGCGGTACTACCCACGTGAGCCCCACAGCAAGTTAGGAACCATACTGTACCGAGGCCCGCTGCCCCCACCCCCTGCAGTTGTGCACATGCCTATCATCCCCCGTGCGTACGGAATGAAAGCCGTGCAGGCTTTGCCCGTGCAGTGCCCTCGCAGGTGTGTGATGGCTGCCCTTGAATAGTTCCTAAAACGCGAGAACTCCGCAAGTTCGCTCGATATAGGAACCATCCGAGGCCAGCTGCCCCCACCCCCTGCAGTTGTGCACATGCCTATCATCCCCCGTGCGTACGGAATGAAAGCCGTGCATGCTTTGCCCGTGCAGCGCCCTAGCAGGTGTGTGATGGCTGCCCTTGAATAGTTCCTAAAACGCGAGAACTCCGCAAGTTCGCGCGATATAGGAACCAAGCAGTACCGAGGCCAGCTGCCCCCCCGCCCCCTGCAGTTGTGCACATGCCTATCATCCCCCGTGCGTACACAATG
>LGRX02021163.1:0-12193 GCA_001247695.2 Cymbomonas tetramitiformis
CCGAACATTTCGCGTGTATGCGTTGTTCTTACGAAATATTCATGTGCGAGGAAGCAATGGACGACGAAGACGGAGTATACTGGGAGCTGATAGATTAGTAGACCATTACTTTCCGGCGTCTGAAAGGCGTGGAATTAACTAATTCGAGATCGCTTGCCTGGTAGCAACTTACGTACTTTGCAATGTAATAGTAACGCTATGATATGTTGTACGACCAGCTGACTTATGGCTTTTGCGACATATATATATTGTAACACTACTAACACTAGCAAACATTCTACTTGTAATTAAACGAATATACACCGTTCATGCAACAATACCCGTGTGATGATAGTTGTATAGCCGCGTTTTTTGACGCGGGGCTTGTGTTTATGAACACACCCAATCCAAAAAAGATATCTCTCTCCGTTGATTGCTCGATGATCACTCGAACCACAATGGCAAACCGCATAATGAAGGCATACCGTACCGCATAAACGCATACCGCAACCTACGTGGCTGCCACGTGTCTGCATTATACTGCGCGTGATGATGACGTGGCAGGTCACCCGTCGTCTATAAACCGAGAATAGTAACAGAAAAACACCGTCTAAAAACATGCATACTGGTTCACCTATCCCCAATAGTCTGTTTCTCGGTCGATGCGAATACTAAAGTCGCGGATCGATGGAAAGATCTCGACGAGGCGCATCTTTTTGTCCAGAAATCGAGTATTCGCATCGACCGAGTACACTTTGGTGAGCCAAAAACCCTTAATTCCACTTTCGTGAGTACCTTTCGTAGGGGGGGTATCCCTTAGGGCTTCTAGGGTCGAAGGGGGTAGAGAACCGATTTTCACTCTCAAGAGTGCTTCGAACCGCAAGATTCACAGTTGAGAGTTTTCAATCTGGCGGTGAAAGCAGAATTTTGCCTGGGGTATAAATCTTATAATTCAACGTTACGATTTTGAAGATCTCTGGGAAGATAGCTTCCAGGTCATTATAGCACCTGGACATTATGACCAATAACCAAATGCCCTGTGGGAATCCTTTTTTTTCAGCCAATAATCTGGCCGCGATGTAGCGAATATCCAAAAGGGTTACATTCACTAAAATGCGAAAATGCGAAAATGTGCACCAATGTTCGTGCTGCGATGGCTTTGACCTGGCAGGCGAATTCGGAGATCGTGATTATAACTTTAAAACATACGAAGTGGGGGGGGGTGTCGCGATGACAACGAGCATCGCATGACTGTGTCGACTTGTACAGAATCGTGTCCGTTTTTGCAATTCCTGTCGCTTTTTGCAGTTCTTAACCCCTAAGCCGGTGTTTGGGTCATTTCTGACCCAAGCGCTTTTCGGGACGCAAACATACTTTGTGGCGCCATTTGACACTCAAATTGATATTTGAAAACAGTTCTGAAAAGCTCCGATTCATGCGCATCCATTCGTGTGCTTCATACTTCCGGATTTAAAGCATTACTTAAAGAAATTAAGGTCGAATAATGTATCAATAACTGACACGTGTTGATATAACATATAATGGCCCTTTACCCTATCAATTACCCCAATTAGGGTTTGCTACATGTATGATACATCGTCAAGTGCTTGTGCCGTTGTGGGGGGTTAATATTAGGGTTTGGCTTAGGTTGCAAATTGGAACTTTGTCGAACTGGGGTTTTAATGTTATTGTACGAAGTAATATCACGGAACTTGAGCTTTACCAGATAAGGTCGTGCTAGTGCATTGCGCCTTGAAGAGGCGTTTTCGAAAGTGTCTTTAAAAGTTAAATCGGACTATCAACGAACCATATATTCGCAAAAGGGTGGAATGTCCCAAAGTGCTGGGGAAAAACACCGGCTTAGGGGTTAACAGTGACAACAACGCCGTTTGTGAGTTATTAACTATGGAAATGCGAGTTATCGCTTGCCCGCCCCAACTTTGTTGCGCTACTGCAGGCACAGCCCCTTGTGATTTTCATCACATTACATGAAGTACAATTTTTTTCAACGTTCGTAACTAAGATATATGTTTTCACAAGGCGAATACCTTTTTTGAGCTCTTGATCGACCCCATCTGCAACCGCATCAGCTTCGTTTGCAGTCGCGACTGCAAGCTAAGTCGATGGGGTTCAAGATAGGGTCGACCAATTCACAACAGCCGAGGGGTGTTCTTGCGTTCTAGCGCAAGAAACCTGTCAGATATATTCGTATCAATAATACGAATGTATCCCGTAAGTTTCAGAGCATGCCTTCGAGTATGCTCGAAACGGTCGCATCTTGACAAGAGAATCCAAACCCATAACGCCTCTTGTCAAGATGCGACTGTTTGAAGTATGCTTGACGGTAGGCCCTGAAACTTCCAGGATATATTCATATTATTGTTATGAATACACGTATCTGCCAGGTTTCGTTATTTAGAGTGCATGATAACTCCAATTCTGCAAGGCAGTTTTGGGTTTGGGTTAATAAAAAAAGATGCCAAACAGCCGAGGGCTTCCCGTGCGTCCTAGCGCACGAAACTTGGCTCAAATACTGCCAAGAGATATCTATTTAAGTTACTTGAAGCTCAAAGCTTCAAGTTACTTGTGCGCCCAACGCGCAATTTATTTCTAAGGCAGATGTTTTGGGTTTAGGTTCGAACGTGACGCCCAAACCCAAAGATGCCAAACAGCCGAGGGCTTCCCGTGCGTCCTAGAGCGCGAAACTTGGCACAAATACTGCCAAGATACATATCCTTAAGTTACTTGAAGCTCAAAGCTTCAAGTTACTTGTGCGCCCAACGCGCAATTTATTTCTAAGGCAGATGTTTTGGGTTTGGAACCAATATGCGACTGTTTGAAGTATGCTTCAAGGTATGACCTGAAACTTACGGGATATCTTACGGGATAACTTACGGGCAACACGACGGTTCCCTCACCGTTACAATTCCACGAAACCACGCCAAACGTCCGCCAGCTGATTCCCCCACCGTTACAGTTCCACGAAACCACGCCAAACATCCGCCAGCTGATTCCCCCACCATTACAGTCACACAAAGCGACGCCAAACCGCAAGCCTCCCCAGAGCAGTCCGATCAAACCGCAGTTACAATCGCCGCTCCCCCACGACCGCTCCGTTTATATCGCCGCAGCACCGTGTTCAGGCCAGGCACTTATACCCGCCAGATGATTTCCCCACCGTTACAATCCCGCGAAACTACGCCAAACCGCAAGCTTCCCCAGGACAGTCCGATCAAACCATAGTCACAATCGCCGCTCCCCAATAACCGCCCCGCTTACACACCTCAGCCGTACGCGATTATACCCACCCCACGTGATCACAAAAGCACTCTCCACATCGGTTTCCCCGCCCCCCAAAAGTCGTCAACCAATGACGGAGCCCACACACAGATCCGACCAGATCGTCCACGCGCCCCCCATTTAATTTATACAGACTCAATCGACAAAGCAACCATGCCTTTCACTTTCCTATTCCGCTCCAACCTTGCAGAACGCATCGCCCGTTATTCACCCAAGCCTGCACAGTCGACAGTCGCCCAGCAGACAAAAGCAGCACTAGCAAGGCGCGCAGTGCAATCGCGCGCAGCCGCGACCGCTTGTTCATTCAGGTACAGCCCGCTGAAATGCCGCCGGCGACGCTTGGTCTGCCAACGTAAACGCCCAGCACGCAGGCGCGAAGGCGCGAACCGAGCAGGAGGAGATGGAACGACGACGTTGTCCAGCTGACGATCAAGATACTCCGCAGATCGTATGTGAGATCCGGCACAGCAACAGCCCGTTGGCGTTTCGCCTACCTCGCTTTCGTACGTCACGGCAGAACTGTCACAACGGCATGACAGTCGTTCAAGATATCCCGCACGAAAGTTCGCGATATGCAAATCATCGGCAGGCAGCGCCAAAGCTGTGCACAAGCAATCTGGCGCACGATCAACGTACCGACGCTTGAGCTGACCTGATCCAGCGGTAGAAGATACGAACAGGCACTTCGAGAGTTCGTGAAATGATAGAACCCTGAAGCATGGGGTTTAAGTACGTAGGAATATCAACCGGAGCTGAGATACTTTTCGATCCCGGACCTTTCAAAAACACGACAGTAAACTGCCCCCAATATATAAAGTAAATTTATAGTGAATTTTCAGCCTGCAACGCTTGTGTGCTTGTGAATTGGCTAGGAATTTGCGCGGGGCCGAACGACCGTGACACAGTCAGGAACGCGAACGAAACGTACTTCATCGCTGTACCGCTGCGACCATTAGCCGAGCGATACGACGAGATCTGTTGTTGTAAATTAAGGTTTAAAGAGCGTGAGAGTGTTAATTCCCCGCTTTGCCGCTGCAATCACCAACGGAGCTACAGGTAAGCGCGCCTGAACACTCGTGCGCAGGTGTCGTTTCGCTCGTCTCTGCTTCTGCCACAGGTGGGAATCTCCAAGCGTGTTAAAGCCTAGAACGGAATTACGTGCAAATTCGCCGCAAGCGTAAGAAGCAATGGACTGAAGGTGACGGCTACTCCCGTGTGAATCGCCGACGGTTCTGGTGCGCGCGTGGGGCCCTTCGCAGCTAGCTTCTTCCCTTCTCGTCCGTCACTCCGACAGACACCGCCAGCCTTCCGTGGGAGCCCCAGCCGGAGCTCGACTTTGTGCGCACCTCGCACAGCGGTTCCCGTGAGAATCCTCAGGTGAGACGCCTTCTCTGGCGCCTGGCCCGGGTTCACGCAGGGACCGCAGCCCGCTATTGCGGGATTATGCTCCGCGTCTCGAGCGCGGGGCATTCACAGACGCCCTTGTCGCCAGCCTGCGGCGTGTGCGCCCAAACACGCCGCGCGACGTTTCGAATTCCCCCTTTGCTTGTAAATTCCTGAGCTCGCGCCTGCTCGCACGCACTACCTGCTGCATCACGCCTGGTTCCTCGCTCGGCCCTCGTGACTTCTGCACCGCTCCGCACACCTACGGCTGCGTGCTTCGACCCAAAAGTTCTCAGGCCCTGGCGAATTGCCGGACCTCTCCATTGTTTTTGAAAGTCTTCCCGGTTGTTGCTTTTGGGTTGTTTGCCTCAAGGTTCGTGCCCATTCACAAGTGAAGGGCAGAACCAAGCCTTCTGGTGTGCAGTTCTGGACCTCCTTTTGACAAGGAGTTGGGGGAATTTACAAAAACGGCTGTTGCAACCTCAAAACAGACTGTAGATCCAGACAAGCTTTATCTTCATACAGTGGTGGTTGCTAACAGTTATTTTCTTTGTAAATTCCTAGACGTTGTGTCTGCAACGCCTTCGTGGAAAGTCGCCCTTTCTCTCACGTGTTGCAGGTGCCTGCTCAGTGCTTCCTTTTTGGCAATTCACAAAAACTGCCGCTGCCAACGTGGAACCGACTCTTCAGCCTCAAAAGCACTTCTCTACGTTTCCACCAGTTGGCATGCCACCGCTCGTTGGCTGAGTGGCTCAGTGGCACCGTTCTGATCAGCCCTGCCACTTCAGCGGCAAGACAGCCCTGTATGACGCGTGGGTCAATCAGGGTCGCATGCCCGTTACGCTGCGCCCCTTCATCAGCCAGCTGATCGTCAACCACGACAGGATCAGCAAGAACAAGGAGCCCTTGTCCCGCAGCGAGCTCCTCAAGCAGTACTGCGACAAGGCTGGTGAGTCTGTGGTCGCGGATGGCGTATCCTATCACACCGTCCCTCCGCCGTCTGAGGGTGGTATGCCCGTTGTGCCTTCGAAGGGGGCGCCAAAGAGCCACGCTGAGTTCTTACAGTGGTACGCCAACGTGCCAGCAACAGCCTCGCAACACACCGGCGCATCTTCCAACGACGAGCAGACCATCCCCCACTTTCACTCTTATGCTTTTGGGGTCAGCGGCGCGGCGCAGTACGCCAGGGGTATTTCGACCCGAGGTGCCTTCTCCGCTAGTGCTGCAGGACAGTGGGACGAGGTGGCTGATATGGACACCGACTACGCAGACTCTGGTGCTGGCGTTGCGTTGTCGCAGGAATACGGCTGTCCCGCTGTCATGGGCCGTCGTAGGCGCATATGTCTCGAGATGGCCGCAATGTCAACTGCGCTGGTGAACCACCGGCCGTCAGGCGACGTGGTGGACACGTTCTGTCTGGGTTGCTTACCAGATCATCCCGCTCTTCTACCCGGAGTACCCATTGGATCGCCAGGGCGAGCCGGTCAGGCTCGCCCGCCCAGGATTGGTCACCTGTGCACAACGCGCGCACGCGACAGACACGGCCTCCCCACCTGCTGTATGTCTTGCCGGGCCAACAGCGACAACTGGGAACCCGTATTCGACGTGGTCGACCTCGTCAGCGACAGCAACGACGACGGCTACGACAGTGAAGTACAATCCCATTGGTCATACGACACGCCCTCCTCGGCGTACGACGGCCTTTCCACCGAGCCCAGCAGCCCTGAAACCCCAGTGTCATGCCACGCCAGCTACATGGCGCGGAGTATGGTGAACCACCAGCCAATCCCGGCCTCATTCAGGCGGGTTCCACTAGAGGAGCCGGTTGGCATAGTTGACCCTGCCGTCGCCGTGGCAGTGCGAGGGAGGGTGCAGCCTTCTTGTGAGGAAGATGCGGCTGCAAGCCTCGTCCTCATGAGCAAGGATGGTTGGGTGGAGGAAGACTACGACGACCACGTCGCCAGCCTGTCGGTCATGACCTCGCCCGCCACGCACTGCTCGGATCAAGTACCTGGGGCAGAACTGCAACGACTCACTGCAAAGGCCGCGGAGGACATGAACCCCACGGTGATACCTTGGTTCAGAAAAGAATCCATCTGCTACACCCTCTGCAACGACAACCCCAAGAAGTCCATCCTCGTCATGAACCAGAAGACCGGCCACTACAAGGTCTTCAAGGTGATGATCGTAGACACGGGCTCCATGCTGTTCGTCATGAACAGAAAGCACGTGGCGGCCCTGGGCATCAGCACGCAGCCAGGGCAGGCTACTGTCGACACCAGCCTCGGCAGCAAGGAGGGGCAACGCCATACGCAGTGGGGGGCAGGAGAACTTATGCTGGTGGTGGCGCCAGGTACCTCCAGTGAGCTGACAGTGCTGGCAGATGTCACGGGCATTAGCCCTGAAGCCCACGTCAACTTTGACGTGCTCTTATCAGTGGACATCTTGCATGCGATGTCCGCTGGTGTGATGCCAGCCACGCCACAGAGGGAGGCTGCGCTGGTATATCATCCGCGGAACCAGCAGGGCGACTTTGCCACCAAGGCTTACCTTCCCCTGCGGACGCTCAAGGTGAACGGCCCAAGTGCGCAGAGCAGCTTCATGACGCAGCTGGTGGGGCCACGCTGTGGGTCTCCAACTGCGCCCACTATGCGTGAGCTAACCACGCAAGAGAAGGAGTTATCTATGGCGTTGCTTCGCGTGCGCAGTGCAAGGCCCTGGAATGGCAGCATGGTGGCCGTGGAGGAATCCCCGAAGCAGTCGAAGGAGGGGCTGGACTTCTGGGGGTACCAGAACCTGTACGTCGACAGTTCGGGCTACGCCAGGCTCTGCCGCAAGCTCAGCGTTGCCTTCGACAAGAACGAGCCTATGGAGGTGGAGTTCCTGAGGTGCGGCTCGCGCAAGACCGTTTGCACGAAAGCATTGGGGTGGCCCGACCCGACCATGGTGGACAGGCCGGTGTGTGAAATGTATGACGCCTGCGCAGGATGGCACTACCATTTGTCACAACCCACCACAGTCGCACGAGCACCTGTTGGGGTCAGGGGGAAACCCTCTATGTTGTTGCGGCAGCTGCAAAAGCTGCAAGACACCTTCCCCTCAGTTGTCAGCTTCGCCGCGGGGCCAGGCGTAGGGGTCCTCATGTAGGACTTGGAAATGCGGGAGTTCTGCGTTCGCCCTCTCGCAGTACAGCCACAGATGGACCGTGTGACCACACCCGAGTCACTCTGCAGCCTCTACCAGTGGTTGGTGCTGCCTCATTTCTACGAGGAGCGTGGGCAGTTCCATCGCCAGCTGCTGGGAAACCTGGTGAAGGTAAACGTGACCGAGATGCGAGCCAGCCTGCACGACCACTGGCTGGCAAGTGCGATGCGGGTGCCACCGCTTAAGCTGGTGCCCAGCGGAGGCAAGGCCAACGTGACAAGGACAATGCTGCGATTAACCGCGGAGCGCGCAAAAGTCACTCCACCTTTAAGTTGAATTATTGCATCTTGAATTATTGTCGAACACGTGGGGCGAGGTAAACCCTTCAATTTGAATTCTTCAATTTGAATTCGTACAAGTATCCCAAGGACGTTGGATTAGAACACATCGAACGTCACGAGGATACGCGCGCGATACAACTTAGAGGTCAGAGCTCACCGCATGCGTCCTACTGTCAACCCCGCAAGGGTCCACCTGTGCTGGGACGGCCTGAAAACTCTCTGAGATAACTCACGTGACACGCCGTACTCGGTACTGTATCCGTAAAAGGGATTAAATAGATGGATACGCGTTCCAGATATGAAAAAATATCGTCAAAATATCGTCTCGATTAGCCAATGGCCAAGGGTAATTGAGATTACAATCAATTACCCCTGTAACACGAACACACGATGGGTGTTGTGGCGAAACTTTCGGAAAGTTGCCGAAAGCTTCTCCTGGCGGCGCCAAGTCCTCAGCGGTCAACCATCCATCCTGCTCCCATTCTCCTCCCAATGCAGCCTCACTCTCATCCACGCAGAGCCGCGATGGTACCTAGCTCAGCGTTTATTACGGTTCTCCTTGCCACAGTATTCCCCTATGTTGCTCTAGGCTCGAGATTGTACACGAGGCTGTACTCGACTCCCTCAGATGTCCCTGATCCGCTTTCCGCCCCGTCCTCCTCAAACCACAACCACGGAGAGTCGTCGCACGTAAATTCGCACGTGGGCGACACTACCCCTCTGACAGGCGCGTTCCAGTCGCCGCCTGCAAGATCTGAAGTCTTGCAGGATTTTTCTAGTGACTTCGACAACCGTGTCAGCGACTTGTATTGGCAGGATGGTTCTTGTGAGGGCTCTACTAGCACTTCTGGTTTTTCTTTTCCTGGGGGCTACATAAACGAGTACTCTGCTTTTGCTGAATGTTTGCCTCGTTCGAAAATCGCTTCCTATCAACTGTGTCCTGGGTCGTCGATATCAGTTGGGACCGAATGTGCTCGTCTTCTTGAACACAAATTGACTGGCAATGTGCCACGCCGAGTGATGGATAGATTGATAGCTGGAAACAAGCTTCATTTTGACTCTTTCACGAGCGCTAAAAATCTTTATCCATCTTCTTATCGCGAAGTGCTTTCCACCTTGCACATGGAAGAGTATCGCGACTACTTGCATGAACTGGAACCAAATTTTGAGTACATTTATTTTACTGTGAAGAAAATCATTTCCGAGCTTTATGCTGATCCGGAGTTTTTGGCAGCCTTGAAAGTTGACTTCTTGGATCCTACTGACGACATGTGGCGGTCGTTGCACTACCAGGAGGTTAATCGACAGAGTGGAGGCAAGTTGTTTTCGATCAACAACGGAGCGTACGAGCTCACTGTTGACTGGGTGAAGCCCTTTGAGACCGTGGACACCTACTCTCTGGGTACGATCTGGCTTCGCTCCCACAATTTACGGCCTTTTTTTCGCGGTTGTTCAAGATTTTTTAAGTTGTTAATGATCCTACCTGGTCCAACTGAACCGCCTGCAATGCCAAACCACCGCCACACTGGTCCGATTTTCTCGAGATATCAAGACATTATCACGGCAGAGTTCAAGCGTTTGGGCGAGACCGGAATTGAAATCACAGATTTTCATGGGAACACGGTCACGCACTTCCCTTTTTTAACCACGTATTCCGCGGACACACCTGCTGCTGCCAAGGTCAAATCGTGGCTTGGGCATACCGCGTGTTTTGGTTGTCATTATTGTTCTTTTCAAGGGTCGCATTATGCTAATGCTGTCCGGTTTTTGGGATATGCTGAAAGGTTTAGTCAGTATATTTTGTATCCAAACACCTGTTATTTTGGTTGGGAGACACCTCGCTACACGTTTGAAATGTTGCGTCAAATGGAAGCCTCTTGTAACCCGGCCATCAAGCCTTTCTTTGAAATTCCGTCTCTTGCAAGCTTACCTACTTTTGATGTCGTGCGGAGTGTCTTGGTTCCGTATTATCACAAACTTCTGGAAGGTGTTGGGAAAGATCTCATCTCAACAATCAAAACTTGTATGGGCTCAGCTGAACAAAACGTGGTTGCGGATCGAGTGCAGCGTATCGTGCAGCAGATTCCTCGTGGTCGTCACTCCGCCCGTCAATTCGAGGACCCCTTGAAATACATTCTATCACAATCGATGTCGAGCTTGAAGAGCTTGTTTGTGGTGTATTTGCCATACTTATTTCGTGACCTTCTTACCGCACAGCAATGGACATTATTGCTGCTTTTTCACAAGGTGTGTAGCTTCGTTTGCACCTACCGCGCAACCATGCAGAACGACCGGCGGCAGCGTACACAGAGTCGTTTGATCGAGTTCGCAACAGTCCTTGAAAGCACGTTTGACGTATCCCTACTTACTCACAACTTACACGTAGTGGTTGCTCACTTGATAGAGCAAGAGGATTTTTTTTTGGAATATTATTCTTCTTGAATGATTTGTGGGGCGAAAGATGTCAGCATATTGGGAAGTTTGATGTGAAATATCAAGCTTCCCAAGTAAATGTGTCCAAAGTGTTAGCCAATAAAATACTTGCGCGGAGCAAATTGTTAGAGTGGAGGAATCAGCTTGGTCACAAACCCGCTGTAGGCAACATTGATCAGAAGAGGGTGTACAAGCTATGGCCTTGTGAGACTGTGAGGGACTCCATTGATACTTGCTACCGTGACACATTTGCTCCTGTTGGTACAATTTGCTTTCAAAAGTTCAATGATGGATTCGTTACCTACGATTGTGAGAAACGTAAACATGTCGCGGTCGGAAATCCTTATGGCCCTTACAAATTCTGTGAGCTTATCACCTTTTTTGAATCTAGCTGTTTGGCTAAATCTTTCCACGCGCAAGAGGATGACGAAGGGTTTTTTACTGTGTCTCACTTCGTTGAGTATGTGGTGTTTCCTTTGGCAGATATTGCGTGCCCAGTTACTTTGGTGTGGAATGAAGATCGGACCCGCGCAAACATCCTGTTTGAATATTACCATCCTTATTTGTAGCTTGCTAGCACTACACACTTCTATGTAACGTATGTGATATGATATTTATCCCTCTTGTGCATTTAGAGTGTTTTATTGTGACTTAGCTTACTTTAGTGCTTGGAATAAAAACTGAACGTATATTGCATGTTTACTTAGTGTTACTTTAGAATCTGAAAGTCTTGTCTATTTAGTGTGCTTTAGTGTGACTTTAGGATCTGAAATTCTTATGTCTATTTGGTGTGCGTTAATGTGACTTTAGAATCTGAAATTAATATGTCTATTTAGTGTGACTTTATAATCTGAAATTATTATGTCTATTTGGTGTGCTTTAGTGTGACTTTCGAATATGACATTATTATGTCTATTTAGTGTGCCTTGGTGTGACTTTAGAATCTGAAATTATTATGTCTATTTAGTGTGCTTTAGTGTGACTTTAGAATCTGAAATTATTATGGCTATTTAGTGTGCTTTAGTGTGACTTTAGAATCTGAAATTATTATGTCTATTTAGTGTGCTTTAGTGTGACTTTAGAATATGGAATTATTATGTCTATTTAGTGTGCTTTAGTGTGACTTTAGAATCTGGAATTAATATGTCTATTTAGTGTGCTTTAGTGTGACTTTATAATCTGAAATTAACATGTCTATTTAGTGTCCCTTAGTGTGACTTTAGAATCTGAAATTAATATGTCTATTTAGTGTGCTTTAGTGTGACTTTAGAATCTGAAATTAATATGTCTATTTAGTGTGCTTTAGTGTGACTTTAGAATCTGAAATTATTATGTCTATTTAGTGTGCTTTAGTGTGACTTTAGAATCTGAAATTATTATGTCTATTTGGTGTGCTTTAGTGTGACTTTAGAATCTGAAATTATTATGTCTATTTAGTGTGCTTTAGTGTGACTTTAGAATCTGAAATTAGTATGTCTATTTAGTGTGCTTTAGTGTGACTTTCGAATCTGAAATTAATATGCCTATTTAGTGTGCTTTAGTGTGACTTTCGAATCTGAAATTATTATGTCTAGTTAACGAGCTTTTGGAGTGCTTTAGTGTTATCTTAGAAT